>JADLZN010001564.1:34736-235630 GCA_018155175.1 Sinocyclocheilus anophthalmus | reverse complement strand
GGATTTGAACTGTTTTGTCGAACCGTAGTTACACAGGGGTAGGAAAACTCGAAGCTCATCCCCTCTCAATACTCTCCGTAGTCCGTGATCTAACAAACACTCGTCTATAAAACCCTAGATATGAGCTTGGATATTGTGATCTAACATTTAAAACATCGTTTTTCAAAGCTCCCCGCATCTTAAAATTATTTTTTCGAGTCATAACATAACATATCGTCAAGTAGTGTGCGAAATTACACTTTATTATTCGAACAATCTGTACTTGTGTGAAAGGAAACCAGGTCAAAAGTTTACTGTCTCTATGTTCCGTTTATTTTTAAAACTGCGTGATGTGTACTTGTGGTACGTATTTCGCGTCTCAAAAAACTGCTTCCAGGTATGTTTTTGCACATGATACTCCGGTCGAACAAACCGCAACATGATTACTGCATGCTTATACAGTCCAATATACATTAGCTTGACCATATTATACAGACAAATATCAACATGTACGCCCCTCACATATGGGGAACGCCTCTTCCTGTTTTTTCAGTCCCAGAGCACCTGGAACCAGTTGCATCAGGTGAACTAGGCCCTTCCAATCCGCCTTTCTGATGCGCTGAGTTTTTTTGGCTAGCTTGCAGTACACTTAGCTCTGATTCTAACAATCATGCTGGGTGAGCCCCGTCTCTCGTTGAGAGCTGGGTCTGTGTTCCCTCAGCTAGGTAACTTATTGCTAGTAGTTCCAGCGTTGGAACATGCTGTAGGTCCGAGCCCCCCTCGTGTGAGAGCTGGGTGTTTGCCCCCTCAGCTAGAGATTTACTGCTAGCCACTCCAGCATAATACCTTAGATCGAGTTGATGACTTCTCAAAAATAGTGTTTTGGGATGCACCATTTCCATCATGAGCTGTTCTTTCAGAGTGCCACGAGAGCCCCTTAGAACAGTATTTTTTAAAATCCATGTTATGGTAAGTGTGCGTGTGAAGGCTTTGTGCACTTTCTAAAATCTACATTGTGGTAAGTTCGCACGCTAGTTCTTTTCGTTCTTTTCTAAAATCCTATATGGTGAGGACTTTGTGCGGTTACTTCGTGCCCTTTCTTGAGCTAGAGCCCCGTTCACCTTGGGCACTACTCCACCTAGGTATCCTAGGATACCTACTTCAACAGGGTGTTACTATTAGGGGTCTGTTGAGACGGTTCCTTTCAGAGCTTATTCAAGAGCAAGCGGTAGCCCCTGTGTGACATGCCAAGACTTAGTATGATACTAGGCTTTGTCATTCCCCTTAAAGGATCCATTGATTCCCTTGGCTCTAAACCCCGGGCCAGGGTCTCACCCTACATTAAGTTTGGTATGTAGCCTAGGCCTTGGCCGAGGGGATACAGTCCGGACGCCGTCTGCTACCCATTTTCACCTAACGCATAAAATGGTAAAGTTGTACTTGATGCCTCGTCATGTTTCCCACCTCCCCTCAGTCCATGGCGTGGGTATACCGTTCCCCATAGCGACCCCTAGATGATGCAGCTCGAAGTTCCCTTGAAAGGGAACGTCTAAGGTTACTTATGTAACCATGGTTCCCTAAAGAAGGGAACGAGACACTGCGTCCTCTAAGCTTCCTGCCATGCTTCGAACGCAAGCTTCAGACGAAGAAGTGAATGACGTGTTCTCCCGGCGCCTATTTATACTGTAGTCGCACCGGTAGTTACGTCATGGCTGTCGCCGGCCAACGATTTGGTGTTTTTTTCAATGTATGCTTCAGACACGGTCACGACGAGGCATTCCCCATAGCGACCCCTAGAGGACGCAGTGTCTCGTTCTCTACTCAGGGAACCATGGTTACTACTTAAGTCCTGAGAAACGTTTACTCTTGATGTATAGTTGTTACAAGCCCAATATTTGCCAAGATTGAAATCTGGACTCTCGGGTGCAAAATAAATACATAAAATTAGACAAAATTTATTTTAAAAGTTTCACCAAATGACTCGAGAGGCAATGGCAGATTACTCATCTAAAATTCGTTTTTTTAATATTTTACAGGTAGACCTTTGCAAAATATCCTTATGACATGAGCTTTACATTATTATCCTAATGGTTTTTGGCATAAAAGAGAAATCGATCATTTTAACCCGTGCAATGTATTTTTGGCTTTTGCTACAAATATACCCCAGCGACTTAAGACTGGTTTTGTGCTGCAGGGTCACAAATAGCATCATTCAGAAATAAGATCCAGATCCAAATAAGACTGCAGATCCAGTTGTGATTGTTAACTATTATTTGTAACTCAAACTATTCTGTGTTCATGAAAGAAAATGCAGCAGGTGCAGTGAAAAGAGAGATGGGTGAGTTTGATATAGATGGAAGGGAGGAGAGACAATGTGTCACATGATGCACATTTAAACGAGTTTTCCTCCATAAAATGTACAAAGCTCAATCTCATCATCCTAAAAAGAGATACAGATGCCTTCAATGATGAAGCAATTAAAGTGCCTGTGGATCTTCCTGGGTAAAGTACAATATATATATATGTTATTTTACTAGATTAACACTAATATTAAGACTAATATTTAATGCAATCTATCTATCTATGATTTGCATCATGTACTTTATTTTTCTCAGCATATACAGTACCATTCAGAAGTCTGGGGTTAATAAGATTTTTCATATTCTTGAAAGATGATTTTATATTTAACAAGCCTGCATGTAATTGATCAAAAATACAGTAACAGTGAAATACTAATACTTTTTGGTTAATAGCTTTTTTTTATGTGAATCTTTTCAAATTGGTATTTATTGCTCGTGAATCAAAGCTGAATTATCAGCATCATTACTCCAGTCTTCAGTCACATGATCCTTTTGAAATCATCCTAAGATGATGATTTGCTGCAGAAGAAACATGTCTAATTATTAGCAATGTTGAAAAAAGTAGTTTAAAGCATTTAAGTAGCATTCAATTGAAATATATATTTTATAACATTAAAAATGTCTTTACTGCCAATTTGCCCCATTTATGCATGATTTAATGTGTGATAATAAAAGTAAATCAAGTTGTTTAACACTATTACTGACTCCATCATTTGAACCGTAAGACAGGTTTTGTAGTCAGGAATATTGCTTGTCTCTGCATAGTTTTTCCTCTGTGTATTTTTCCCATCCTCCTTATATTTTTCAAAGTTTATGTTAAACGTGCGCTTATCTGTATGTAATGTTTTTTCAGTCTTTGTTCTTTGGTCGGATAGAATTCCACAGAAATATGTCCGTATCAGAACACAAGTGTAAGTTCATTTCTAATAAAAAGTTCGGTTGCAACGTAGAAACCAAATCCATATGAGAGTATTAGTCCAGACCCCCCCCCCAGGACCACGTACATAATTCATTACATTCATTGAATTCATTTAGCAATGCTTTGATTCCAAGCCTTCAAATGATGGGGCCCCCATAGAAGCATCAACATCAAAGACCAGATGCATCTACTAAGTGTTTTGACAGTTCTGTTTATCTTGCAATACTGTAGGCAAGTTTCTAATCATTAAAAAAAAACTGATGACATAGGTGTGATGTGCTCATTTTCCCAGCTTGTAAAGGAATATCTTTGCTGCTGCGTTCGGACAGCCTTGACAGAGCACGAGCTTGAACGGATGTGACAAAGAAGGGCTATTTCCTAATTTTATAAGCAATCGCATGACGCGGGCATTTAGCAATGTGTCTGGAGAAAGTCGCTGATCTCATATACACAAGTTTCCTGGCTGTCCTTTGAAGGAGTTTGGTTGATTATCCCACCTGGTGATACCATACACACTATGTGCTTACCCTTGTGTTTTTCTTAATACATGTTGCTAGTTTCTCATCTATGTGTATGCATATAAAACCTAAAATTTAAGGCATGCAATGTATACCCCCATGGCGACAGCCGGTCACCACCAACATTTAGTCGTTGTTAGCTCTTAAATCAATATGTGTGTATACTCCTAATAGGTGATTTCATTAAAAGAGATGCATTGTACTATCTGAGGGAATGCGGAAGAACGGCAGATAGGCAAAGAGTCCCAGGCCCAGTACGCCCAGCCCCAACATCCATGACAGAGTCTGAGATTCAAGGACACTGGGGTCCTTATAAATCCAATCCATCATCTTTAATAATGTCATTAGATTTAATATAATCATGTTTACGATTCTAAAAGTGGGACCAAACGGGTGCAAAATTGAAAACAGAATATTTAGCTACTGCTATGCTTTGCATGAAACCTCCAGCTTGGACTGTGAATATGATTTTAACTTTATATTTACAACCCTAAAGGTTTTTAAAACAATTCAAACACATTATCATATTAGCAGACCGATTATACTTTCACATGGGACCACACAATTCCTCACCAATTTAAATATTGTAGGGAAATATTATCAAAAGTAATCTGACATTGACATCTGACGGTAGTAACGAAAAACTAAAGTTTTAGTCATTTAACTATTAATCCATTTGACTCATCACGACTGTATTAAACAAACACAACAAACAATGAGTATTTTATAGTTTATAAAGCTTTTATTCACGATTCACATTGACATATTTTGATATATCTTCGGAACACAAATGGTCTATTTTCTCATCTCAGAACAGTATGTCTGCTATGCATCTGCTATGGTAACACGGTAAAAAGATGCTAAAACTATAAACTTACCAGAGCCTGTCTGACACTGATGTACTTTGCAGAGGTGAACTGTGGCAAGGGGGTTCTTTAGAGGGACAGCTGCCCCTGATATTCCCTGATTATTACATTTTAATGACTGTCTGACGGTGTTGACAAAGTGGGGACGCAACTTTAAAATCTCATGAAACATGCATGTGTCACTGAGAAACACTTGTGCTTTTCGTATGAATATTACTATGTTTGCTTTTTGAGAAAAAACACGCTCTTTTTCAGCCATTAGAAAAAACATGTATTATATCGATGTTAAGCTGAATATTGTAACCCGCCTCGTGACACATCTGTTTTAGGAATGTAGTTAGATGACATTACTGTAAAAAATTCTTCTGAGTTTTACAAATAATTTGGCAGCTAGGGGTGTCAAAAATTATTGTACACAATAATCAGAAACTGTAAACCTTTACTTCTAAAAACTGTAGAATTAACAGCATTTTACTGTAAAATTTCATGAAATGTCTGGTTAGATATTTTAATTTTTTTTCCCTGTATATAGTACGGGAACATACTGTTAACCTATTAACAGGGTTTTTTTCCGTAGCGTTTTTACAAAAAAAATGTTAGTTAAAATTACACTTATTTTTTACAGGTGATGTCATGATGTGTATAATATGACAATTAACTGAATGGTAATGGTTAATACTAGTCTAGGGATTAATCCCCTATAGCATTTCAATTGAAGCCTTCATTTTTAACACCAATTAGCAATACAATTGCTGCACATGTTTTGTCCCATGTCTTAAGAACCAGTGTGTTGTCTCCTCTTCCCAATCTCCCTTCCTCCCCACCTCCACCCCATCATATGTGGATTGGATGTGTGGAGGAGGAGTTGGAGGAGTCGTGGTTGGGTTCAAAACAAAAAAAAGGTTAGTAGATTCATGGCTGCTGGAAAGTGATGAGGAATGACCAAGACGTGTGCAAGTCTAGCATACCGTTTTGGACAGAAATGGACAGGTTTTCCATGTTACCTATTAGTAGGTTTTTCCAAGACACAATATGTATGGTTTTCCTTGATTTCCAGATCATGGGGACAGTTTTCTTGGCAATAGCACCACAAGGAGTAATTGTATGTGAGACTGTATGTGTTTCCAGAATTTTTCAATTAGGGTGCGATTGGCAAATGGCGTGACCATATGTGCCTGGGTTATTTTGTGTGCAATGAGAACAGGTTTCTGAAGTAAATCCCATTTTAGTTTGAGTTTAATTTCAAACAGTCCGCCCACTGCAGATGTGTAAATCAATGTTTACTGATGTAGTGAATCGCTTGTTTCCACAGGGTTTTTAAGGATTGAAGTAATGGCGAATGAACAAGAAGGTAAGAATCCTTCAGTTTCCTGACACATTTGTTCTGTTGTGTCTGCTTGAACTGGCACATATAAAAGTACTTGGAGTTTTAGTCCTTCTGTAAAGCTCTGTTGCAGTTTGATGTCCTTTTTTTTTACAGTCCCTGAGACCTGAGTCACAAAATGTTTTTTTTTCTTTATATTTCTTTATTCATTTATTCATTCATTCAGAGGCAATTTTGCGCCTGAAAAACTGATCTTTCAGAACCATTCCATTCATTCATTCGTGTGTTCATTCAAACCTCATAAATCGCATTGTGCATCCACTTATTCATTCTTTCTTTCTTTCTTCCTTTTTTCGACCTTGTCATGTTTGATCAAAATGTCATAATTGGTTCTTCTGGTGAAACAACAGACTTCTTCTCTCTGGTGATGTACTGTGTATATGATTCTCCAATTATTTAGAGCACTAACATTTTAATTACATGTAAACATCAAATCAACATCTGATGCATTGTACCCTACATTCATTTTTTTTTTCAATAGTCTGTTTCACTCAAATGTCCATCACAATAGAAAAGAGATGCTACTTCCAGTTCATTGCAACTTTAAATTCTTGTCCAGTCCTTATATCAGATTATAATGATTTCTGTTTAATTTAACATAGCAAACCAATCACAATATAGATAAGTATAACAAATGTTGGATATCTGATACAATAAATGATGCTCACTGTAGGATCATTCTAGTGCCCCTTCATTGCAAATATCTGACATTTGTTTGCGACCCTTAATTGTATGCCCCTGTGGTAGGCATGTTGCTGATGAGTAATGAAGATGAATTTGGTAAAAGTCCTGTGCAAAATCTAACACTAAATGACAATAAAAAGATGGTGATTCTTACTGGCCTTCATCTCTGAAACAATTTCCAGAGAACGCAGCAATATGGGGTAAATCTAGTCAGTCTTCAACTTCTGGCTATGGACCTGAATTGGCTCTTGATGGATTGTCAAACACCTATACCCACACTACCATTGAGACCAACCCGTGGTGGAGAATGGATCTACTGAAGGTGTACAGAGTGAACAGAGTCACCATCACTAATAGACCGTACTTGGGTTATAGGATTTACGGGGCGGAGATTCGTATCGGGAACTTCCCTGACATTAACAGCAACAGAATGTGAGGGTATTTCTTTGACTGTCTTGGTTAATATGACTGCAGATGAACAGAAACATATAACAGATGATCTTTCTGTCTGTAGATGTGCTGTAATTTCTACTCTTGCAGACGGTGCCACGGCCACTTTCTCATGCGGTGCAATGGAGGGACGTTATATGATTGTTCATATTCCTGGATATCAGAAGATTCTTAGTCTTAGTGAAGTTGGCGTTTATGGGTATTTGGCAGGTAATTAATTGTTGAAGAGCACTTTTCAACAGTGAATGTAATATACTTAAAAATATGTCCAGTAAAGACATAGTTTGCCAAAAATCTAAACAGTCATGCTTTGTTCATGCTCATATCCTTCCAAATTAGCATGACTTCATTCATCAAAATACACGAGTAGTACTAATCCCTTTCATTGTACTGATTATGCTGTATCATATATGCTGTATATGATTTTTAAAACAATTCACATTTGAAAAAGGTATTTGCCAACAAGTGATGAGTTTATCAAGTCAAACATAAAAGAGATAAACTCATCTACTTATTACTCACTTTCAGAGTTTATAATCAAGTTCTTGCAAACTATTCTAACTCAACCACTTCAGGGGAATTTTTTGTAAAGGGTTGGTTCTCTCCTAACATAGCCAATTCTTTTATCATGTACTCACCTTTGTGTCTTTCCGAAACCCCAAAGACAGTTGGTTCATCGTCGAAACACAAATGAATATATTTTAATGAATTCTGAATGATTGCTGTTGCCCCCTTGAAGTGCCCACAACTACCGCTATCGCTCAACAGTTCATCCGAATCAACAAAAACGATCACGACAGAAGTTTAATGTTTTGGGTGAATAACCCATTAAGTAAGACGGGAGATTGTGAAGCTTATAATGGTGCGATGTTAAAGTCATCACCCTTATAAGGCTACAGTTAGTTTTTTACTTATTGTGTTTCGGCTTCAAATAGTTCGTTTTTACCTCTGCCAATAGTGTTTAGGCGTCAAAAAAAAATTTTTTTTTCTTCTGCCGATTGTGTTTAGGCTTCAAAATTGTTGTTGTTGTTTTTTGTTTTTTTTTTATTCTTCCGATAGTGGTTAAAGTTCAAATAGGTTTTTTTTTATTTTACTTCTGCCTATTGTGTTTAGGATTCAGAATAGTTTTATACTTCTGCCGATTGTGTTAGGGCTTCAAAACAGTTTTTTTTTTACTTCTGCCGATAGTGTTTAGGCTTCAAAATAGTTTATTTATTTATTTTACTTCTGCCTATTGTGTTTAGGATTCAGAATAGTTTTATACTTCTGCCGATTGTGTTAGGGCTTCAAAACAGTTTTTTTTTTTAACTTCACGCCGATCGGGGGTTTAGCTTCACAATAGTTTATTATTTATTTTTTTTACTTCTGCCGAGAGTGTTCTTTCTTCTCGGTTTCTCGTTATAAAACGCCGTCTTTCTCGTTATCTCGACATAACGCAGTTTTGTTTTCTCGTTATACGCTTAATTTTTCCTCGTTATCTCGACCTAACGAAAGTTGTTTTCTCTTATAAAACGCTTAATTTTCTCATTTCTCGCATAACGAAGAGTTTCGTTTTCTCGTTAATGACTTAATTTGCTCAATTTCACCTCGACATAATAAGTGTTTTCTCGTTATAAACGACTTTAATTTTCTCGTTGTCCCTCGACATAAACAGAGTTGTTTTTCTCGTATAACGACTATTTTCCTCATTATCTCGACATAACGAGTTGTGTTCTCGTTATAACTCTTAGGTCTCATTAGCTCCACATACAAAGTTTGTTTTCTCGTTCTAACGACTTAGTTGTTCTATACTCGACATAACGCAAAGTTGTTTTTCCCCCTCGTTATCTCCCAATAACGAAAGTTGTTTTCCCCCCCCTCGTCAAGATAACGCTTAATTTTCTTCGTTATCCCGTCGACAGAACCGGAAGTCTGTTTTCTCCTTAAAACGCTTAATTGTCTCATTCATCTCGACAATAACAAAGTTTGTTTTCCACCCTCGTTATAATGACACATAAGGGGGGGGGGGGGGGGGCGAGTTGTTTTCCCCTCCCCCCCCCCCCCCCCCCCCCTCGTATAGAATAACGACGTAATTTTCGCATATCTCGACATACGAAGTTGTTTTTCCTCGTGATAGATAACTTAATTTTTCCTCAATTTGTCCCTCGACATAAGAAAATGTTTTTCCCTCGGTATAAACTCCATAACGAGAGATTTTTTCTGTTATAAACGACTTCTTTCCTCGTTATCATCGCATAACGAAGGTTTTTTCCCCTCGTTATAAACGACTTAATTTCCCCCCCCCCTCCTTATCTCGACATAACGAAGTTGTTTTCCCCATCGTTCTAAAACGACTTATTATCTCTATCTCGCATACAAACGAACAGTGTTTCCCTCGTTATACACGACTTTATTTTCCTCGTAGCTCGAAATACGAAGTTGTTTTTCCTCGTATACACTTAATTTTCTCGTTATCTTCGACACCTAAGTTGCTTTCCCCTCGTTATAAACGCCTATAATTTTCTATTAGCATCGGACATAACGAAATTGTTTTCCCCTTCGTTATAACGACTTACTATTTCTCGTTATAACGGCCTAACGAAGTTTTTTTCCTCGTTTAAAAACGACTTAATTTTCTCTTATCTCGGACCTAAAAACGAAAGTATTGGTTTCATCGTTAACGACTTAAATTTTCCCTCATTATCTCGACATAACGAAGTTGTTTTCACCCCCCTCGTTATAACGCTTATTTTCTCATTACTCGCCATATAACGAAGTTGTTTTCCATCGTTTAACACTTAATTTTCTCATTCTCCTCGACATCACGAAAGTTGTTTTCCGCGTCCCCTCGTTAATCTCGACATTCCGCAAGTTGTTTTCCCCCCTCGTTATAACGTCTTAATTTTCTCGTTATCTCGACATAACGAAAGTTTTTTTCTCGTTATAACGACTTAATTTTCTTGTGATCTCGACAAAGTTTTTTTTTTTATTTTTTACAATGATTGTTTAATCTACTGTTGTTATAGTAACAAACACCACTTTGACACGCTCTGATCCAGATAACCTAGCGTCTCTTACGCTAGCCTCGGTCGGGGATATTTCACAAATTTTGCTGTCGCCTATAGAGCCGTCTACCAATACAAAATAATAGGCTGCCTCAATCACGTTGATATTTCAAGATCCAGTCGCAATAAACATGTTTTGGTGTATAACATGTTTTACAATGGTCCAAGCAACACCGCAAACACAGGCGAGACCTTCAATGCAGACTTCTAAATCTTTTAGAGGCTGCTTGGATTTCAACTCACTTTTATTTTTCTTTTATTGAAAATATATATAATTTTAATTTTTTTAGTAGCATGTATTCTTGCGTGGTGACTGATATCATGTTGTTACAATCTTCTGGTTGAAAAGAGGTTCATGTGTTAGGCTATGTGTTATGGGTTTGTGTTGTGTTGTTGTGTGTGTGTGTGAGTGTTTGGTGTCGTGCGTGTGTGTGGTGTGTTGTGTTGTTCTTGTGTGGTTTCCCCAAGACAGGTAGAAGAACCCCAAAGATTACAACACTGTAGACCTCACTGATGAAATTAGCCTATGACTTTACTATAATCACATTTCCTTACTATACATTTAATGATGTAAACAATAAGATTAATGAATCGGAAAAGAGGCACCATACCAAAGCGCTACGTCGTTGAAGCCGTGATCCTATTGTCATTACAAGAACACCCGCTTATTAACTAACATATGTACCCTCACAAGCCCAATAAAGATATATGTGCAAACAAGAAACAGTGACGTCACCTTGCTTTATTAAGCGTTATTTTTTATGACATCAGCAACGCTTAGTTCTGGCTTAACTTCGTAGTTTTAAGTTCAAAATGTTTTTATTTTTTCTTTATTTATATTATTTTATTTTTTACTTCTGCCGATTGGTGTTAAGGCATTCAAAACTGTTTTTTTATTTCTGCCAATAGTGCTAGCTTCAAAATATTTATTTTTTTTATGTTTTGATTTTTTACTTCGGCTGATTGGTGGTTAGGCTCAAATATTATATATTTAATTCCTGATGATATTGTTAAGCTCACTATGGCTTGATTTTTTACTGATGGGTTTTTTACTCTGCCAATAGTGTTGGTTAGGCTTCAAAATATTGTTATTATTTATGTTTACTTTCGCCAAGTTTTAAGCTTCAACATTGTTTTTATTTATTTATTTATTTTTACTTCTGCCGATAGTGTTTAAGCTTCAAAATAGTTTTTATTTATTTATTTTTTTTACTTCTGCCGAAGTGTTTAGCTTCAAATAGTTTAAATTATTTATTTAATTATTTTTACTTCTGCCTTGTGTTAAGGCTTGTCAAAATAATTTTTTTTAATTTTTCTGCCACATATAGGTTAGACTTCAAAATTAGTATTTATTTGAAAGTTAGAATCAATTTCGCAACTTATCATGCCACAAAGCGTGTAAGAATCATAAGCTTTTGTTGGTCACAGAGCTTGTTTTCTGCAATACAAAAGCCAGTGGTGGGTGGCAGGCCGAGGGGCTCGTATCGAGCATGATCATATAATGCTGGCCAGCGCAAGACGTAGGAAAAAGCAATGCAGTAAAGAAATGCATCAACTGTGTTACAAAGCTGTGTTGTGAGGGCATCGTTAGACACAACGTCACTGTGTTTATAATTCCGTTTGTTGACAGTAGTTGATGAAATTACTCACTTAACCTCAAGTCATTTTTATAATCTTCCCAACCACTTAATGCACAAGTTTGTGCTTTAGAATGTATCTCTTTTTTTTCTTCTTCTCTTACATAAATTTAATTAGGAAATTTGGCAGTGGATGGAGCCACTACACAGTCATCAACAATTACAGGCTGGTTTGCTGAAAAGGCCATCGACAGTAATCGAGGTCTCCAGCAGAATACAGCATGCTCATCAACCCTTAATCAGACTAACCCGTGGTGGAGGCTGGATCTGCGTCACATTTACAGAGTTAGTAGAGTGGTGGTCACTAACAGAAAAGACTGCTGTACCGAACAAATGAACGGAGCGGAAATTCGCATCGGAAACTCTTTGGAGAACAACGGCAACAACAATCCCATGTGAGACCCTTGAGTTTGAAAAAATGTGAGACATCGGGCACAAATGTGAAGGATTCATTCAGATATGACAGTATTTTTATATTCTTTCTCTCTGTGTGTAGATGTGCTGTTATTCCTGCTATTCCAGCAGGTGAGTCCTACAGCTACTCATGCGCTGGGATGGAGGGACGTTACGTGAATCTGATCATTCCTGGAGACATGAAGATATTTACTCTGTGTGAGGTGGAGGTCTATGAAGGAGGTTTGACAATGTCACATGTTTTTTGTCAACAAAACAGTGAGGAGCATTAATACGTTTTTAACTAATGCAACCTCTACTAATTCATATTACATGTATCTTTGTTTAGTTCCAGTTTTTAAAAGATCATTTGTAAAGATGCAGTTTAACTCCAGAGCTGATTTAACTGACCCTTCAGTGACAGAAAATGTTCTTAAACAGGTAAGAGAAGGAAAAACATTCATCTGGCATGATTACTGTTAATTAGCAGCAGCTCTCATCTGGTTTCCATCTTTTTAAAAACAGACCGTATAGCCCCATAGATGAGATGCACTTGAAATTCAATGAAACCCTTAAATGTCTTTGTGGACATGTTAAGGTTTGTTGTGCATTTGGAGATGTACATGAAACCTTCGTTCTTACAGAAGCTTTCAGTGATCAAAAATCAAAGTTATTTCAGAAAATTCACCAAATACGTATTAATAAGTTGATATTGCTCCAGAGCTGCTTCATGAGGAATATAATGGCTTTGTTGTAAACAGGGTTTACAGTGGTATGATCAACGTTTCTATGAAACATGAAGATTTAAGTGTATTCCAATCTAAATGTGTTATTTTCAGCTGGGATCTGCTCTGGCTGATAGAGGACTCACAAACATGACTCTACGGTGGTCTCAGACCCCTCAGCGGGTGATCCGGAAGGTGAATGCTGGTAAACGTGAGTCTGTTCTCACAACTGTACAATAAGACATGACATAAGATGCACAAATAGGAATGATTCTAAATTTGCTATGAGATATAATAAGCAAATATTTTACTTGCAGGTCACTGTGTCAATGGAAAATAACATACTGGAAATCAAGACTGCCTTTATGTCACTAAATGTACTTTTGTTAAAGATGGTCATTCTGATTCTAAATGCATTGCCCGGAATTTCTTTATAATTATGCTTAACAATGGACATATTATTTAATTCATTTCTGCTTAGTTTCCTTTTGGTGATTATTCACATATTTATAAGAATTATAATGCATTGTGTGTAACTGTGTATTGTTAACAAATAGAGACAGATAGACATGAACGTAATGAAATTAATTACAGATATAATATAGAGCTAGTACAATATACAAGCTAGCATCTAAAAATATATTCTTCCCCTTTGAACTCTTAGCCTAAATCTACTAAGATTAACATCAGTGCTCCTCCGCCGAGTGACGATGTACATCTCTTACAAACACATACAGTAATACCTTGGAACACCAGTTTAAGAAAGATTACCTTTTTTTTCAACTTTAAACTTTAATCAGTGATCTATTCTACACAGTATAAGTGGTTCTCACACTGTAGTAAACCTACATGTAACATGACCATGAAATATATAGAAACATTGTTTAACTCAAATGGTTATTCTCCATGTTTTATGTCGACTATTCTATTATTTCCATTACTCTAACAAATGACGTTTGTGCAGTCCAAACTAACCAAAGGTCGAGGTTAATCAGTGCAATGCCACAATTTTATAGAAATTAAGCCGCTAATTTCAAAAATACAAATATACACAGCAAAAATAAATAATTATTTATCAATTAAACAACAATAAAAAAAAAATGTAAAAAAAAATGTTAAAGTTAATGAGTCCATGCTAACGTACAAACCTAAATAGCAAACTGTTCTGTCATGTAAAGGTAAGTGAAAACACATAAAACGAGAGGTCTACATTTCCTTGTCACTCCATATTAACTCGGATTTACATGTAAATTATTTTAATCTGCCATGCAGTACGTGAAGCCTGGATGTTATAATCTGCCATTGAGGGGGGGGGGGGGGGGGGGGGAGGGGGGGGGGGGGGGGGGGGGGGGGGGGGGGGGGTGGCAATGAATCAAAAAAATAAATAATAATAAAGTGAAATAGGAATAGTATGTTGTACTGACCAATCTTTAGTTAGTATAGTTCGCTTACACAAGAGTTCTAGTAGCTAAAAAGCACTGTAGGGATTACTTGATCATTTACCTTTTGCTTAGTATCCCGAGCTACTCAAATTACTGACTCCCATTTCTGGCATAGATCTTAATGCAGTTCTAAATTTTACTGTTTGCGTTTGGTTTCTTTTTATTATATATATACTATAATTTATCGTTTTTCAAATATACTTTCATTTTCTGTCTTGTACGTAGCACAACAATAATGCAAAGAATTTGGTATCGTCCAAATTAATAAAAATAATCAAATTGATTTGTTTACCATTAGTTTGTTTTTGCAGATGTTTTGACGCTGTGTGTGACTTAGCATGGTCGATTTCCAGATATTGCAACAGTAGAAAGGAAAGGACGTGTGGCCAAGTATGGTCTCCCATACTCTGAATTGTGCTCTGCATTTCACCCATCCAAGTGCACACACACCGCAGTGAGTAGTGAACACACAGCCAGAGTTGTGGGCAGCCATTGTTGGTGCCTTGCTCAAGGGTCTCATTAGGCGTGGTATTGAAGGTGGAAGAGAGCGCAGGTCATTCACTCCACCCACCTACAATCCCCTGCTGGTATCGAGACTTTGGGTTAGAAGTCAGAATCTCTAACCATTAGGCCTAAACCTAGATCTCTCTAGTCTGTGTCTGCACTCTCTTTTATACAGTTTTTCCCCAAGGTGTGTTCAATACATTTCCTATATAATCGTTATTGTTTACCTTTTTTTGGCTGTGCATCCAGTCTGCATTTAGGAAGCGGACAAGAGGCCTCCATTCACGTTAAGGAAGAGGCCTCATCATATATTTATTTTGTCTAATGTCAAAAGAGGATGTGCAGCTTCAGCACAAAATGTATGTCTGCACATTCCATTCTAATGCAGGCCTCTACACTCACAGGCAAATACATGAGTATAATAGTATAATAACTTGATACGTAAATGGTTATATTCACATTGATTATTCTTGATTAATTCACACCTTGATCAATAAAAATCTTCTACAACAGTCAGTGCTATTGAATGACTGAGCTCCAAAAAAATTAAAAAATCAATAATAATGAGGCTTTGACAGTAACGGATTTGAAAAACCAAAATGCATAAATAAAGTGAATGTACAGACACCTGCTTGACTCTATACTATACACTATAATACAGTATAAGTAAATTTTTCGACATTTACCTCTATAAGAACATAAGCTCATATCATGGTTTTGATATTTGCCTGTTTGGGATCAAACACAATATTTTATACTCAATCTTCACTTCTGCCTTAAGAATAAACCAGATTTATTTCTTCTGAGACACAACGGATATTCTTGTCAAGAGCTGCTGCTCACAGAATCACATTCAATCATTTCTAAAGGTGATTATAAAACATAAAAGTCTTCAAACATAAGAGAAAATGATGAGTAAATATGATGCCCTTATGACCCCTCACAGAATTAAATTGGCAGATGAATGTCTCATAATTCTGCGGTTACTAAATGACACAAAGCACATGTTGAATGAGTTTGTAACCGATGAGGCTTTT
Source organism: Sinocyclocheilus anophthalmus (assembly GCA_018155175.1). Classification (NCBI taxonomy): domain Eukaryota; kingdom Metazoa; phylum Chordata; class Actinopteri; order Cypriniformes; family Cyprinidae; genus Sinocyclocheilus; species Sinocyclocheilus anophthalmus. Next base: position 219,688 of record JADLZN010001564.1, on the reverse strand, counting down.
AAAATGGAGCAAACAGACCCACATCAACAAGAAACACAAAAAAGACAGAACATTTGTATCACTGCAGGAGTGACGTAAACCCAACCACACCACTACTGTAGACGCCCATTTAACCACGTTCATCACCTCATGCTGCATGTCTTCTGAATGAACCGAGACCAGATCCACGTGATTCTGTCTGCAGTATCTCAGAGCTTCAGACCACGTCAGACTCTCTCTGATCACAATCAGTTTATCTGGAAACCAAACAAAGCACAAGCAGGAACGGAGATGTTTTGTTGTGAGGACTTTAGGGGTTTACTTGGGAGCCCCAATCATCTCTGATTTGAGAAAACGGCAAAGAAATTTGGCTAGTGGATTTTGCATACAAGTATATAAGTAGGGTTGAGTATCGTTTGAATTTTATTGATTCTGATTCCGATTCTGCTCATCGATTCCAGTCCTTATTGATTCCTAGTTTCGATTCCAATAAGATAAAAAAAATCCAATATATAAAAAAGAAGTCAAACATTTATTATGTGCCTTTTTCCAACACATTCTGTTGTAGCTGAATAACATGAGCAAAAATTCCAGAATCGGATCCTTAAGGTCAGGAATCGGATACTTCTTGTAAAATTTAAATTTAGATTCCTGTGTGCACTTTTTTTTTTCTTCATCTGTGAGGACCTGACCTAGCGATCTGCCAGGACCTTGCTCGCTAATCTAAGTGCTCCAAAGTTTGGCTACACTTGCGATCAGAAGCCAAAAAAGCTAAATATAATATCTGTGATAGCTAATCCTGTTTCACAGACGGTTCACCCGCCATCAGGAACAAGACTTTAGTTAATAGATCTTAATACGCTAACTACCTATTCAAAACACCAACGTGATTCTATTCCTAAATTACAATGATGCATCTGTTTCATTCCTCAACCTTTGAACATGTGCGATCACAACATTGTGATCACTTGGTTCGTCCGTGCCGAGTACGATCACATCAGTGTGATTTGAACATTTAAATGTGCATTTGCGCTGCTGCTGACCTAAGCAGCTGCTGTCATGTACAGTAATGAATAAAACCGCTTCAGCAGTCCTTTCCCAGCACACAGTATCATTAGTTCTGTTACAAACATTCAAATCACAGAAATACTGGTGTGAAAGTTTATAGTTCAGATATAAACTTTGATGTGTACGGTAGTGATTAAAATGGAGTAAATCACCTTTTTAAAGTAATTTGACACTTCAAATGAAGATTATCCTTTACATTGTTTCACCAGTAGGTGGCGAAAAGGGGCTGTTAAAATGTTTTCTCAAAAATGCTGATTCATCCAGTAATGAAACAAGTACAAGTATATATTGAGTGAGTCATTGTATCATTCATTCATAAATTACATGTGATTTTTGTTTAGTTGTCTAATGTTTTTTTTTTTTTTACTTCATGAATTGTGAGAGAACCACACTTCCACATGTGAAAAAACAATCTAAAAAATAAAAAAAAAAAAAAAAAAAAACAAAAAAACAACAACTCAATTTATCCGAATCATGCAGCTCTATTTTGTCATACAACAGCTTCATAGTTCACCAGTCCAAAAATGAATTTGATGTTTATCTCTTACCCCCAGGGCATCCAAGCTGATAGGATGTAATTTAACAAAAAACATACCAAACAAAGACCAAATTAAACCATGGGACACCCTCCACTTGTGATTTGTAGATAGAGTATCATGGTCCATTTGAAGATAGGTGCGTCCGGCACTTCTAAGTCTGTGAATCCACCTAGAGCCAGAAGAAGAAAGAAACATCATGCGCCGCTGTTGAGCACAGTTAGGACATTGGATCTTCAACAGAATCCACTGTATGCCCATTGTGTGTGCCATATGGAACCAAATTGGGTTTTGTTTAATTATTGTAAGTTTTGAATGTGTGCTTCGTTTTGCAAAGACCTGAATGTTTCTGATACGTGTGTGTGTGTGTGAATTGTGTGTAGTGTTTTGACAAAATGAGCATTGTTTTTAAAATTGTGCTTATAGCAATCGTAAAAAAAAATAAAAACTGTAAAATAATGACATAAAAAAACCTTTTGTTTAATACTTATGCAAGCGAATCGTGCCCACAACTAAAGTTTAGCTGCCAAACTGTGAACACTTAAAACAATAATAGTGGATAAGTTAGCTGAGTGCCAACGTGACTAACTGATGAAACAATACAGTTTGTAAACCCAAATATGTCTACATTCTTTATTAATTTTTTTTTTAAACTAGTAATTAGAACACTGACATTCTAACATTATCAACAACACATCTAAGAATAGTGGTTTTCACACTAATTATCAGGAACTATTTTAGTAAACCGTAATATCGTGATTTTATCTGGAACATACGCTTCCCTAGTATCATCACATAGGCACAAAAAAAAAAACAATATTTTTGAGCACCTCCGTGGAAATTTACACGTAACGTATCAATTGTACTTAACGGTTTGTGGTGTCGGAGAGCTTGGTTGGTCCCAAAAAAAAGAAGTCTGGACCTTTTTTTTTTTTTTTTTTTTTTTTTTTTTTTTTTTTTTTTTTTATCGTTCATGGAGAAAGCAAGGTTTAGCGAAGTCCCGCCTTGAACTCCTCCAAGATTAGAACGCAGTCCTCGTTAAATGACGAACACATGAGGTTTGTGATCATAAGGAATATTAGAATACTTTCAGTACTAACACTCTGTTTTTCGGTTTCAAGATACTAAAACCGGTCCAAACGGAGCAGAAGCCATCATCACAGAACCTTCACCCTGTTATTGTTTTTACAAAGGATTGTGCCTCTCTCCATACATTCTAAGAGGTTCAGCTTTTTATTACTTCCAGCTAAAGCTAACTGACGTGCATGAGTTCTTCCCCGGTTCTTAATCATAGTGAAATCACGAGGACACAATGCCCAGTTTCCACTCACCCCCTACCACAATAACCGTCCTTCCTTTTTTCTTTAACTATATTTTCAACTTCTTGAAAGTACAACTCCTTTCTGCTCCACATTAGAGCAATAAATATTTCCAAACAAGTACTTTTAATTACTAATTTTCAGCCTTACAATTAAACCTTCTGTCTCTACTTCGTTTTTTGATATACTTTCAAGTTTATTATTAGGGGAAAAGAGCACAGCCACTCCTGCACTTAAATTAGTCCCATGACTGAGAACATACTCTCCTTTCCACCATAATCCCCAGTTAACTTCATTACTACAAGTACTGTGAGTTTCTTGCAAAAATGTCACGCTCAGATCTTTCAAACCAATAATTTCTGATAAAACCTCATTCTTTCTTCCATCCCTCATCCCATTGACATTAAGAGAACCCACCCTTAAGATCTCCATAAGGAAGAAAGAGAAAAAGAAAAAACAGATCAGACGAAAGGAGAAATTTTCAGCCATTGTAGTTATTTAGATTTTCCCCTCGCTTTTCCCATCCTTTTTCCTGATCTAACAACAGTTAAGTACTTTTTAAGACTAAATCTTTTCTGTTGTGAAAGCTCCTCATAGCTACTTTCTTTCCTAAACCACATTACTGAAGCAATAAACTTTTCAACATCCGGGAAGTAATCTCTTATTTCAACACCTGCTTTTCCTTTTGTCTTATCAAGAAAAGAATTGATCTGCTCAAGGGGATATAGATTTTCAACAACCTCCTTAGACATATCAGGCCACTGCTCATCATCTCTCATTCCATCATCAGTATACTGTGATAAACTCTCAGTCTCATCAGCCATATTTTCCTCAGAACTAAGATTCTGTGCAGTATCATCATCAGCATCACTCTGATCATTCTCTTCACAAACACTCACAGCTTTATCAGGTAAATAACTACTTCCAGACTGCTCCACACAGCCAGCATTAACAGCAGAGTCACTCACCTCCTCTGTAGCTCCTCTGACCTGCTCCTCGACTCCCTCAGATTCGGTCTTATTTACTTGAGGCTCAACATCGTTTTCCTCACCACGAGATGTAGAAGCACGCTGTTCTTCTCTACGCGGACACATAAAACGCTTGTGGCCCAAATCCCCGCATTCAAAACACTTCAGACTCTCAGTGCTCGCATACACCATGAAGGAATTCTCTCCATGAGTCACACGAAAAGAAACTTCCAGAGTCCGCTCCGGCGAGTTAAGAAACATAAAGACATGTCGTCTAAAAGAGAGTACGTGCTTTAATGCGTCGTTTTTACATCGGAGCGGGACCGCTCTTACGGGACTTGCGATCTTACCAAATCTCACTAACTCTTTCACAATAGCTTCATTAGATATGAACGGGGGAACATTAGAAACAGTTACTTTAGTTGCTGGAGCAGATAGCGGGGTTACCGGAACAAAAGTTTCCTTCACCCATATTCCACTCACAGTCAACTCATTAACGAGTAATTCAGATTTTAAAAACACGAGTACCGCTTTGTTCATTCGTGAAGCCGAGACGATGTTTTCAAAACCTAGTTTCTGTCCAATAATCACGAGCAATTCCTCCACTGTCACCCCGGGCTCAGGTACACACCTGCAGCCGTTCCGGAGCGACAGAGCTGGCGTTCCTTGCGCGTGAGCAGTCGCCATACCGGCGACCACAAACCGCAGACACACACACGAAAAAACTTTTCTTCCTACACTGAAAAAATAAATAAATACAAACAGCGAGGGGAAAAGAGAAAATATATATATATATAAATAAAGACAATCACTCTCAGCAACGCTCTCAACACACGCTCAGCTCCTCCACAAACTCCCAGCATGCACCAGAGAGAGAGAGAGAGAGAGGGGGAAGAGAGATCCGCGCAGAGGTGGAGAGCGGGATAGAGAAGGGGCGAGAGCGATTGGAGAGAGAGATAGAGAGAAGAGGGAGCGAGATATGAGGCGAGGGAGAGGAGGGAGAGCAGTTGAGAAGATGTGGATACGCGAGAGAAGGATGGAGAGCAGTCTCCGAGAGAGGGAGAGAGGGGAGAGAAGAGCACGTGTGTAAGAGAGAAAGCTCATTTGTTTATATTCTCTGGCATAATGATATCAGGATCTCTTCTGCGAGTATCGTCATCTAGAAGTGGTCTACTTGCTACTGAGGAATCTCAATGCTATCTCGTCTCATCTTTCTCTACTCATTGCTACGAAAAGCTGATTCGTTTTCGGGGCCAGAATCTCTAAGTGCAGGTCGTCCTCGTTTCTAACGTGCTAAACTCCGGTTTCTCATCTCTCGTCTGCAGTGAGTCTCTCTTTCTCTTTCTCTGTTCCTCGGGTCTTTACTCTACTCTGTTAAATTCTCTTTCTCTCTCTCGCTCCTTCTAGCGTTTCTCGGCTCTGGTACTGTCATTTCTACTCTCTCTTTTAATCGGTTGTTGGCTACATTCATGATGCTTTTCGAGGCTTTATCTCTCTCTAACTCTCTGACATCTCGCCTTTATCTCTTACTACGGCTCCTCCTCTGAAAAGTAAGATTCGCATCTCAATTATGCAATATAATAAAAACTTGGACCTCCCTTTACTTGGTCTCTCTCCATATTCAGATCTGTTCTCGTCAAAATAAACAATGTCCTCATAGGGGTCTACTAGTTCAAGTACTGCTCATCAGTCCCTTGACTAAGACATATAAATCATCTTTCTCGATTACCACAAGTTGATAAACCTTCTACTCTCAAGGGGCGCAGGCTTTGGCCTCTGACGCTCAGCTGCATCAGAATCGATCTGGGGGTTAGCAGCTTCGGTTGCGCCTTCTTGTCTCTACGAATGCACAAGCCTCAAAGGGGGTAGGTTCCCTACATAGAAGCATCTTTCTCATCAAATTCATAACAAAGAAACTCAAATCAGAAACTGCTCTTCTACTCCTCTCGGGGCGCGCCGCGGGCGCGTCTCTGTGACGAAACGCCTCGCTGGCGTCGCTAATTGAAAAGCGCGACTCTCTGCTGCTCGAACTGCAGCGTGAGATTCTCGCGCGCGCGCGAGGCTCGGGCGGTCTGCGGCTGTCGGCTAACGCGGAGCGCTACGTGACAGCTCTGTGCGACGCTCGGCTTAAGCGCGCACTCGAGTGCTCGGACAGCTCTGTCCGCTGACTCGCGGGTCGCGCGCTGCTGCGTATCTCTCTACGCCTCTACGCGCTGGCTCCGTAAGTTGCTGGCTAAACGCGCACGGTCGCCAGGACGGCGGGTCAGGGGATCGCGCTCGTCTCGCTCGCGGTCGACTACGCATACGGGAATGCAAGCGTTCGACGCCGACGAACTAAGGGGTTACTCAAGCCGGGGGCAACGCGCGGTAGACAGCGCGCGCAGAGTGCGTCGAAGGCACTATGCAGACTGCGTGCAATGGCTACAAGAGGCGCCCAACCCCAACCGCGCGCGCCCTGGGCCAACCAGGCAGCGCGCGGGCTCGTCGCGGCGCTACCCCGCTACCGTGTGGCGCCGTGCGGCTAAAAACAATAGCGCGGAACCGGGGCGCGCCGCGCCGGGCAGCCGTCGGCAAGGGCCGCGCTCTCGGCAGCGTACACGCGAAAACGAAACTAGCGAACAATGTACAAGGAACAAGAAATAAACGTGAAAAAGACAATAGAAGGCACCGATACGGGCGAACGGCGCAATCGCGCAGCAAACGAGCTGCTCCCACCGCGCCCTAACTTTCCCCCCTGTCTCCCTTTGAATCCTCCAACCACCTCCCTGCGAAGCCATCTGTATTAGGACTCCAGCCACAACGGGGACAAAAAGACGGGCAACAGAAGCACGCTTGCCCGCGGTCCTGCATGTGTCTCCTCGTCCCCCATCTACTCCCTTCGCCCTTCATGGCCCCCCCCCCACCGGAAACCACATTTCCCTGCGGGCGCGCACGACCCCCTCTGCGAAAAATTATTTTCCCCCCAACTTCCCAAACGTCCCCTGCGTACCACCGTCTCCTCAACCTAATCCCGACCTCTCCGATTGAACCACCCCCCTTATCCCCCCGGCTTCCCCAACTCCCCTCTCTGCGCGCTTTAATTGACTTTAAAAAAAGCTTTTTGACTAACAAAGTGTGTGGGCACCAAGGACTATTCTACAAACCTTATGTGCAAGTGTGGCAAATGGAAGGTAACCACTCCTATGACTCTTGTATCAATGCAATGTACCCATGAAGTACATGTGAGGCTTAAAATCAATCACCAAACACCTCTGAGTTATCTTCCCAGACGGTTATGAGACCGGTGCTCTGCTGTAAGCACCAAGTGTTATTTAGACATTGGCTCTACAATCAATGAAGCTGGCAGGCAGGTCTGGAGGCGATCTGAAATCTGCAGCCAACCTGGCCTCACGCCACAAACAATCACACACAGACAGAGTGCCTGCTGTATGCAGACGATCGGGCTGTCTGCTGTCTCCCACGGTCAACAACGCTGTATACAAGCAGAACCGCTGGACCCTACTGACAGCATACTGGCCAGAACAATGGCTATCTGAGCAAAGTCCAACTCCTGAGAAGCACCAGAAGTGGTGGGCTAGATCTTTTGTCAGAAAAAAAAAAAAGAATAAAAAAAATGCCATATCCCAGGGACACCACACACATTACATATAGGAGCGCACGCCGTCAGATAACACACAAGGTGCACACATCCATATACCGTACAACTACCTGGGTTTGAAAAATCACATCTACGGGAAACTTTAATCATGCTGTGAATGAACAGAGATAAAGCACGCAGGGCCTTCTACCCATAACAACTCAATGTCCATAGTAGATCCCCATTAGAATGTTGGCGAAAATAATTAGAATCAGTAATTTATCCATTGCCCTCTATGGGCAGTGCGGTTTGTGGTCCACTGACAAAGGAATCCAAATCACGAGTCAGCTCAATGGGAAAAACACCGATTGCGTACCCTTACAGCAGAACTCTGTAACAAATACCTCCTACACTTTCACCTCACACAACAAATACGCATGCAGGGCAGAAATGTTAGCCGCAATATCACTCTTCGCGTTCTTATCCTCAACGATACAAAATCTAGGCATGTACATTCTGGACATCTGCAGCTCAGTGCACCCCCACCCAATCCATAACATTATAAAGAAGCCCTGCAAAAAGGACCAAGAGATGGGGAACAAAGGAGATCAAGCCCCCTCCCTCAGCTAATCGCAGAGCTGTCAAGTCCTGTGCTTCACTAACACTACTGCTGCTACTGAATCACATGCCTCATAATCATCAGATGGTACTGCCGCAGATCAAACAAGACTGAACATCCACACTGGCAACCAAACACAAGAAACAGCAAGTAAAGTGCAATGCTATTGAGCCCTAAAAGAGAGTACAGTACGCAGAATATCTGTACCACAGTGTCAGATCAGAAACTGAGGAGGCACGTATGACCAGATACCAGAACTCGCGGATACACGCTGATGTAAGATAGGCAGACACAGAAAACAGGCTTCCACACAAGAGCCGCGTATTTGTTGGTCATCCTACTGTATCTGAATCAGATGGAAAGCAGAACCTGCAACGTCCTAACAGAATGCCCCAATACAACAGATCATACGACATTGGTTCTAACTCTACGATAAAAGATACACAAAGCATACAAAAGGTAACAGCAGAGAGGTCCATCGACTCAGGACCTTTCAACTCTCTCAGACCAGGAGAAAGTGTTGTATCTGTTAGGAGAACAGAAGAACTGTTGTGTGTTTGCTGCTCAATATGTGTCTGCCTTTCACCACAGAAGAGAACACACTCAGCCTGTCCTGATCTGATGTTTCCAGCACAGCTACATTAGATTACAGGGCCCTTTTACTGTATAGTAATTACTTTAGATGTAATTTGTGCTTCTGTAATCTGTCTAATATCTAATACCCATTATTCATTTTATTTCTAGTTTATAATATCGTATACATTAGTAATTAATTTTCACTACATTTTAATACTTTATTATATTTATATTATATTATTATGTTTCTTTCTGTTAATCACATTAGTACTATTGGAACAATGTCCAGCTTCAATTGCTTTGGCAATACAAAATATTATTGGTTAAAAATTTTTTTTTTTTGTCATGTGCCAATAAAGCACGGATCGTTAGCAATCTCACAAAGAACAAAATCTAACAAAAAACCAAGAGGCAAAAAAGCACGACAAAGAGTCCGGTAGCGGTCGACGGGGCACAGGATCTTACATTGGAAAATTCGAAGAAGAGTTGAGAGAGGGGTAAATAGGAGAGAGGCGAGAGAGAGAGAGAGAGTAGAGAATAGAGAGAGAGAGAGAGAGCTGTGATCCCCCTGCAGGCCGGGATGGATCTGCTGCAAATGGGCACTATAGATGTGTATGTAGCTTGTATGTTTTGTTATTACAACAATGGAATAGCAACAAATTACCTCTAATAGTAAAATTATGGAATTACTTAATATGGTATTATTGATTAAAAAGTAAAAATGTAAATAAATAACACTTCAAACTGACAAATTTAAACCACTCCATACACAGATTTATTGCAAAAACAATAAACAGTTCATTTTATTCATTTATTTTTGAAAGAAATTAATACCTTTATTCAGCAAAGATACATTAAACTGATCAAAAGTGACAAAAGTAAAGACATTTATAATGTTAGCAAAAATTTTCCATTTAAAAAACTGCTATTTAACATTTTTGATCCATGAAACTTGGAGTCAAATAAATTATGGTTTCTACAAAAAAAATATTAAGCAGTTCAACTGTTTTCAACATTGATAATAAGAAATGTCTTGAGGCATAAAAATCAGCATTAGAATGATTTCGGCAGGATCATGTGACACTGACGTCATGGCTGCTGAAAATTCAGCTCTGCACCACTGGAATGAATTACATTTTAAAATATATCAAAATAGAAAATAGTTATTTTGCAATTGTAAGATTTCAGGTTTATATTTTTATATCAAATAAATGCAGCCTTGGTGCACATAAGAGACTTTTTTCAAAAACATTTTAAAAAATCTTACCCACTCCAAAATGTTGAATTGCAGTGCAGTAACCATTGCATTTCAGTGGAAATTGTGATTTTTATTTATTCATTCATTCTTGCTGCATTTTTTTTGTGCAAAGATTATAAATGCATTATGTACTCCTTTGATTTAAATTTTAAAAGAAAGCCTTTTAAATAGATCATAAAACCAAAGGACATAAATGCACAAAATACTGCTAGTTCTATTTTTTTCTTGAAAACTAACTTGAGGAATGTCATTTAAAGTGGTACAAAACTAATATGTACATCTTAAAACATTTATAAAACATTTCTGCTATTTGGTTTCACACTGACTTTCAAAAACAACGTTACCTTGCATTACTATAAGACATCAGAAAGTCTGTGACGTACATTCTTTTCATACAGTGACACATTTGTTCATTTTCAGCAATCACTAAAGCACTGCACATCTGGATGCCTCTGGAGGTCTTAAATGGCCTTCAACTATAAAAAGTGCAATTTCCAACCACTATTACTTGACTAATTCTGACTTGTCTCTAATCACTAAAACCTCACAGGGGGCCGTTTTTACATCCTCAAAAAATGCAAATGAGCCAGTAGTACAAAAATATCAATGATATAAAGATATCATGGTTGCTCTCACAGTAAATGTAGTAGTGCAACATGGGAGAAATGCAGCATCCAAAGAAATGGAATGAACTTTCTTGTTCTCCCTTCAATTAATTACTTAAAGCCTATATCCAAATGTTCTTGTTCAAAATGTAACCATACACCTGAAGCATGTAAAACTTCAACCAGCCTTCACAGTTACAAAAACATAACATCTCCATTTCATTAGAGTTCCTCTTTTCCTTTCCTTTTTCCTGGGTAGTCCATCCCAAAGAATGACGAGGGTCTCCCGTGAACATCTCTCTCCCTTTTAACAAAGGCTGAGAAGGACGAAACGCAGTTGCCGATGAAGTGGTCGGCCTGGCCGAGGATATACAGGTCAATTTGAGCAGTGTCCGGTGGCAAGCTCACAAACTTCACCTGCAAAAAATGCATCATCACCTTTATATTCTGTTTACTAAATCAGGTTTACACATCTGTAATGTTAAAATGTTAATCCTCACCTTGCCCTTGAAGAGTTTCTGAATCTCTGCGGTGTGCGATTCAGAGTCGGTGGCTATGTAAACTGACTAAGCGTTGATGTTCTTCACCCAGAGCTTCACCGCACGGCAAATCTCAGACAGATCTGGTAAACACATGGTCATGGTCAGCGGCAGGGCAGTTCGACGGTCGTATCCCACACACTGTGGAGACGCCATGAAGTGAGGACCAGTATCACCTGACTTCAGAAGCTTGCAGGCATTTTGCTGTGTGGAATACTAATAATCGTTAAGAGGATATGACGCATATCATCCAATTCAAGCCACATCAGGCCTACAATTCCACACTTGTTATACTGGTACTTCAGAAATCTAATACAATCGCACACATTAATTCACATATACCTTTTTTATGATGAGATCACATCATTTACTGTATTGCTTTTATATCATATCCAGTTCGATCTGTTCATTTAGATCCGTTTTTTATGCATGTCAGCCTCTAAGACATTTTAAGACATAACAAAGTTATATCAAGTAAAAAAAAAAAAAAAACTATATAGATATATATATATATATATAAATAGATAGCTCATAATATATATACACAAACAGGGGGTACGGAAAGTATTCAGACCCCCCTACATTTTTCACTCTTTGTTATATTGCAGCCATCTGCTAAAATCCTTTAAGTAAATTTTTTTCCTCATTAATATAAACACAGCACCCCATATTGACAGAAAAAAAAAAAACAGAATTGACATTTTTGCAGATTTATTAAAAAAAAAACTGAAATATCACATGGCCCTAAGTATTCACACCCTTTGCTCAGTATTTAGTAGAAGCCCTTTTGATCTAATACAGCCATGAGTATTTTTGGGAAAGGTGCAACAAGTTTTTCACACATGGATTTGGGGATCCTCTGCCATTCCTTTTTGCAGATCCTCTCCAGTTCTGTCAATTTGGATGGTAAACGTTGGTGGATAGCCATTTTTAGGTCTCTCCAGAGATACTCAACTGGGTTTAAGTCAGGGCTCTGGCTGGGCCATTCAAGAACAGACACAGAGTTGTTGTGAAGCCACTCCTTCGTTATTTTAGCTGTGTGATTAGGGTCATTGTCTTGTTGGAAGGTAAAACCTTCGGCCCAGTCTGAGGTCCTGAGAACTCTGGAGAAGGTTGTCGTCCAGGATATCCCTGTACTTGTCCACATTCATCTTTCCCTCGATTGCAAACAGTCATCCTGTCCCTGCAGCTGAAAAACAACCCACAGCATGATGCTGCCACCACCAAGCTTCACTGTTGGGACTGTTATTGGGCCGGTGATGAGCAGTGCCTGGTTTTCTCCACACATACTGCTTAGAATTAAGTCCAAAAAGTTCTCATCAGACCAGAGATTCTTATTTCTCACCATCTTGGAGTCCCTCAGGTGTTTTTTAGCAAACTCCATGCAGGCTTTCAGGTGTCTTGCACTGAGGAGAGGCTTCCATCAGGCCACTCTGCCATAAAGCCCCAACTGGTGGAGGGCTACAGTGATGGTTGACTTTCTACAACTTTCTCACATCTCCCGACTGCATCTCTGGAGCTCAGCCACAGTGATCTTTGGGTTCTTCTTTACCTCTATCACCAAGGCTCTTCTCCCCCGATAGCTCAGTTTGGACGGACGGCCAGCTCTAGGAAGGGTTATGGTCGTCCAAAACGTCTTCCATTTAAGGAATGGAGACCACTGTGCTCTTGGGAACCTTAAGTTGCATCAGAAAGAGAAATTTTTTGTAACTTGTGCCAGATCTGTTGCCTGCCAAATTCATTCCTGAGCTCTTTCAGGCAGTTCCTGGACCTCATGATTCTCATTTGATCGACATGCACTGGAGCTGTAAAGGTTCTGATCTAGACAGGGGTGTGGCTTCCTAATCAAGTCAACAGTATAATCAAAACACAAGTGGACCAAATGAAGGTGGTAGAAACCATCCAAGGATGATTCAGAAGAAATGGACAGCACCCGAGTCTTAACTATGAGTGTCCACAGCAAAGGGTTCTGAATATAGGAACATGTGCACTAGTTCAGTTTTTTTTTTAAATCTGCAAAAATGTCAACAATTCTCTCTTTAATGTCACTCTTTACGGCCACTTTTGATCAATTTAATGCATTGTTAATTAATAAATAACTTTGTTTGATTTGGATAAATATGTCTGCTAAATCCATAAATGGGAATGGCATATTAATTTCACTCTAAAATAAATGTTGAGTGGTATTATAAGATGCACATCAGATAAAATTTCTAGAAATGTCCATTTGGATCTGAACTATGAGAAACCATTCACATCAGGACACACAAAGCTCACCCAATCTGAGCCGATCCTCAGATGAATTCCCACGTAAGGTCTGTTTAGCAGACTTCTGATGTGACCTTCTCCTTCCTGTACCATGTTTTCAGACCACACCACATACTCCTGCAGTCCAGTGTGCTCCTCCATTACAGGGAACTGTGCTGGGGCTCCTGGAAGAGCGAGAGCTGGATGCTCTTTTGGGGGAAACCTGGAGAAAAAGAGAAGCACAGAGTTTGAGAGTGAGAAAAGTAAAGTGGAGGGAGTCTGAGTGCAATAATTTATATTTATGTGAGTGTTTCAGCTCAACCTTACTTCTTTATCCAGTGCGGCTGGTAGTAGGAGCTGAATGACAGTCCTCCGAAAAGAACAGAGCGATCGAAATGAACTCCAATATGGTCCCAAAGCAGACCAAAAGGATTTCCGTCCTGCATGAGAATCAACAGGCTGCATTACAAGCGCACTGTCATGAATATTTAAGAATGCATGATGCTTTTATTGTATGAAAGAAAATGAACATCTGCAAAAAGTCCAATAGATGGCAGTGTTTCCAAAGAGCGCGGCATAAAACATTAGAAAAAATATTTGAGATGCAGCTGTACAGAGAACTTCGGATTCTGAAGGTCTAGTAAAAAGACAGAAATGAAGTGCACCTTGAAGAATGAACATCCATATTACCTTCATCGGACAGCTCTTTTTGTCCATGCTCCTGTGAGCTGCAGACTCAAAGCAGTAGGCCACTCTCTGACCAGGCCAGTGTTTAGGAGCCAAGTGCTCCATGAAGTCCTCTAGACTCACCACACGGTGGTACTGCTTCACTGGCTCCAACTGGAAATACTCACTGTAAGGGACATGCACCTGTTACAGAGAAACACAGAAGCATACTATACCTTATCAATAAATTGTACTTTCTCCTATTGATCTACTAGTGTGACAGCCAGTCATTAGATGGTTGAACAGCCACTATGTTTCAGAACCAGCTGGCAGCTGATGGCCTACCAGCTTGGAATAATTCATAAGTATGGATTATCTAATGACCAACATGTTTTTATAAAACTGAAACATGAATATAAATATTAGATGAAACACCTACACTTAAAGAAAAAACTGAAAATTAGAAAAATTACCTTGGGAACAAACTAAAATAAAATAAAATTACAAAATTACAAAAACGTAAACTAAAATTAAAATGAAAACTAAAAAAAAAAAAGTACAAACTATAATAAATACTATACTATATGTACAGTGGTTAGGGCCAGCTAAATGACCAACTTGGCCCAATGTTGTTATTCTTAACTAAAATGATTAAAAATCACTTTTGTCGACTGAAATAAAGCTGAAATTAAATATAATATGATTGGAAGACTGGATTGGAAAACTTCAGTAAATAACACAAATTAGAAATGCTAACAAAATAAGTTTAAGTATTAAAATTACTCTAATATAGAGCGAAATAAAAATAAAGCAGAACAGAACTATTATTTCTTTAAAATTTAACGCCAAAAGCAAATAACAAAACTAGCTAAAATTAAACTAAAAAAAGTTCATTCAAAATATTAATAAATATTATAATAGTAAATAACTAATACTAAAGGACCAGCTACCTTGTTCCAAAACACTATCAGCTTAAGTTGGCTTTCCTAACCGGGTGCAGGGCAGGGCACATGTGCTATCAAAGCAGTGACTGACAGCTGCTGTGTTTACATTTTGAAAAGGTGGCGAGTGACGGCGGAAAACACTCCACGGCGGAACCGCGAGTGTTCGGTTCAGCGTTTCAGCCAAAGCCAGTGACCCAAGAAAATGATCCACCTGGTTTCCAAACCGACCTAAAGAAGAACATATAGGAGAAACGAGTTTATTACTCCAACACAACACGGACAATCCAGACGCTTTAGAATTGTGCAGTCCTCGCTCTGGGTCTGCAGGCAAGTCTTCATTTGATTCTCAAAGCAGTCAGTGTGTGGATGAGCTGCACGTGTCTCAGAAGCAGCATGCGCTCATTAACGTTAGCCATGCACGGGCAGTACAGAATGTGTCCGTTTTCATCCCACCTCACGTCTGCAGCGGCGATAAATACGCGCAGAGAAAGGAATGGTACATGCAAATAAGTTACAATGAAAAGTTTCAGCTGCTTTAGTCTCGCCGCCATCGTTGATCATTCGCTATCCCACAATGCACTGCGAAGAGACCGTTAACCCTTCATTTGACAGCCGTCTTGTTAAAACCTTTTATATATTTCTGGTAAACTGACAATTACCACCCTGTTAAAACTGTACAGATCTAACGATCAATGCACTTATATTTGTGGAAAAAATGTTTAATGTGCAGATAGACAGAGATACAAAAACA
Source organism: Sinocyclocheilus anophthalmus (assembly GCA_018155175.1). NCBI lineage: Eukaryota > Metazoa > Chordata > Actinopteri > Cypriniformes > Cyprinidae > Sinocyclocheilus > Sinocyclocheilus anophthalmus. The sequence continues at coordinate 204,036 of JADLZN010001564.1, read as the reverse complement.
GTTAATATTTAGTTTAAATACTTTATAATTTACCTGTGATGAATTGAAAATGAACAGTACAAATGTCACAATTAGGGTCTTTTAATGACCCTACTTACAGATTTACCCACATATAAATGGAGTTTTAAACAAAAATAAAATTGATAGAAAAATATAAATATGTAAAAAAATTGATGCGGTTGGTGTTTGTGTGTGTGCGCGCGTTTTTGTGACAAATGAGGACCTAAATTTGTATAATGACAAGGGTATGACATAGTATTACAAGGAGAAGGTGACTTTTCAGGACATTACCCCATGTCCCCAATTTTCAAAACGCTTATAAATCACACAATGGAGTGTATGAAAATCTGAAATAGTAGAAAGTTTCCTGTGAGGGGTAGGTTAGGGGTAGGGTTAGGTTAGGGCAATAGAATATATGGTATGTACAGTATAAAAACCATTACGCCTAATGGGATGTCCCCACTTTTCACAAAACAAACCCGCGGGTGTGTTGGTGTGTGTGTGTGTGTGGTGTGTTGTGGTGTGTGTGTGGGTGTGGTTCTTGAAAATATTAAGATTCGACTCAAACAGCAAAACTGGTTCAGTATGCTTGCATAACCTGATTTGGTTCGATCGCTTTATTTCAGTTTCAAATAACCTTAAATTGTTGTTGAATGGTTTGCTCTTTCTTGATTGTATGTCTTCTTGATTATAACCTAACGTGAAAAAGACAATAACGTGTCCTGTGTCTCCATTGTTCTTTTCTTTTGCTTTGTTTGATATGTATTGTCAGTTCTTGCATTCAACACTAAGATCAACTCAGACTGTGTCGAGTTGCTTAGATGAGCAACAAACTCTTTTAATAACTTTGCAGAAGAAACTGTTTTATTTCTGTCTGGAAATGTCTGTCAGAAGAATGTGTTATTTACTCAAAAGTGACTCATGTGTGAGCCATTGATTGCACTGAATGGATGTCACATGTTGAATGTTGTAGTCTGAACTAGAACATAAAGCCTTCACTGCTGCTATGCATCTCAATACATATTAATTTAAAGAGAGTAAACTTACAAATACAAAAGAATAAACATACACTTCTCCCCCATGGACAATTTCACATGTAGTACACACAATGTCAAAAAACGTTGGAATCTCAGTTCGTTTTCGCATCTACTGTAGAGTAAGAACATTGCTTTTAAAGTGCATGTTTGTAATTTACACTTTAGAGGGGTTTTATGTTTATGGACCTGGAAATATTTGGGAAAAATAAGTGCGCTTAATTGTATTGAAAGTGCACTTGTAGTGCGGTGTAGTGTAAGTATGTTTTTTTAAAGTGCAGATACTATACTATAATGTAAATAAAACCCTGTTAAAGTACACTAAGTAGCTCGTCCCATGGACAACGTTTTCTAACATCCTTATAAGGCATCTTTCATGATGTCAAATTAAAGCGTTTACTTTAAGTACATTTTAAATAATTGGTTTGATAATCTTTTGTCATGCTTTAAAGAAATACACTTATTGTGATAAAGCACATGTAAATTACTTGATTATGTAGTGTGATATTTGAAGTCAATATATATTAAATGTAATAATTTGCAACTTCATAATTACAAATGTTACAATGATATTTAAATACGTGTTTCAATAGAAATGACATTAAAGTATCATACATACATTTCAACCATACTTCAAAGACAACAGAATTAATTTCATATAAACATATACTTAAGTAGGTTAAAAAGCACTCTTACATTCAACCAAATGTATTCAGTAAACATTTAAACTATAATACATTTTACATTTTAATTTATTGTGAATATATGCTGTTAAACATTACATTCAGTTCGCACTTAAGTATATTCTTTTACAATATATGTTTTCCATAATAATTATTCTTTTTTTATGTATGCTATAGTGTACTTGTTTTTCGCAAGGGTGACTTATTCTGGTTTATCTTTCTCATCTCTTTTAATTTCTGAAGAAATTATCTGATAACAGCTAAGGGCAACACATTTTCGCCAGTGTAGCTCAACTGTTGAGTGCTGGTGATATTCAATGATGATAAAGTGATATACCATAGATGGAAAAAAAGATTTATGCCTAATCCAAAGCTCTTTTATCAAAACCCATCGTTAAAAGCAACATGTGTGTGCAACATGGTTATGTACTCCTTCCCCCACGGGAGTTCACACACACACTCCACATGGCTAAAAATGGCCCTGGCATGTACTTATCAATTTGAGTGGATATGTACATGTAGTATCGCTATTGTATCATGTAAATCTGACACTTTTGTAAATGTCAAAAACACAGTAAAGTAATGCACCTGGTACCTATAAGTTCACTCAGTGATAATTGCTAATAAAGTTATCACCGATGCAACACAGTCAAGCATATCAGGAGTGACTTCTGTAGGAAATATGATAATGTCCAACCGAAAAGTGTCTGGTCAATAGATCGCTATCACTGAATGACCTAGGGTTTTAAAAATGTATCGGTGTTTTTGTGTTTATTGATATTGGGTAATTGCTATGGACTTTCATTGTATGGACAAAAACCATTTATTCATCAAACGGGTTTGGAACAACATGAGGGTGAGTAATGATGAGAGAAGTTTCATTTTTAGGTGAACATTCCCTTTAAAAGAAAATGTGCAGTTGTTACTTCAAAGGAGAACTAATTCATTGTTTTATGTTAAAGACACTTTCTCCTTTTTATCTTAATGTAAAAAGAGCTAAAAGTTAACCATTTCTAGATATATTTACTTGAAAATCTGAAAACTGTTGCATTGTGGCACTGTCAAAACATTACTCTTGTTTGTTTGAGCATCCCAACAACAGCAACACTTGGCTCAACAAATAGTGTTAATAAGGGGGCGGGCTTTCTGTCTGGCCAACCAATGACAGTTTTGAGAAACCAGTTTGAAACCAGTCATTATTTTTCATATTATAGATATTTTTGACTTGAACAAAATCAGTTAATTGCACCTGGTACCTATAAGTTCACTGAGTGATAATTGCCAGTCACGTAATCACCAACGCAACATGATCAAGCATATCAGGAGTGACTTCTGCAGGAAATATGATAACGTCCAACCGAAAAGGATCTGGTCAATAGATTGCTATCACCGAAAATGGTGGGCAAGCCGTTAAGACCTGGGGTCTGTACCTCTCGTATATATATATAATTAGATATAATATATATATATATATATATATATATATGATTCTATATTATATATAACACAATTAATAAACTCCATTTCCTCGTCCTTCTCTCACTTTCCTCTGTGCTCTCAACACATGTTTCTCTGTTTCCTTGTCTACTACCTCCCTTTATCCCTGCTCTCTAATCCTGGCCCATCCCCCCTCATTGAAAATTTCACATTGCACACAGCAGACAGTGTTTTTCATTGTTAGAGATGACTGTGATGATAACAAAGCGGAGCGAGACTGGGTTGCTCTCGCTTTCTAACTGCAGAGTTCTGAAACTTCCTTCAGGTGAGGAAGCGAATCACATCTTCAAAGGCCATGAGATAGAGGTTAAAACAATCGCTTCTCATTCTCATTGTGTGCTTGAGCACAGCCTGCACTTATGATGAGAGAGGGGAACAGCAACTCAGAGAGAACAAATGTTTCCTCTAAATGTGAATGTAAAAAAGCGCTCATCCTTTCCTGTACGTAATTTCACACTCGGAGACATGTTAGTGATGACTTTATGGCTTTGATAAAACATATGGCGCATCAAACACTTCATGGAGGACAGGATCAGGATCATCTTACAGACGTCACGTTATCTAATAAGAAGGAGTGTGTGATGCATGTGCACAGCTCTGCTAGTTCCACCCAAGTCTCTTATCAGTGTTGAGCAGAGCCACTGCAATGACGGCCTGACGGGTGAAACAGCAGGTTGTTGTTGTTACCTTAGGGCTCAGATTAACCTATACCTTTCCACTCACTACCCTCTTGCCTTCTGGTCTTTATTTCAGAGCCATTAAAATGCCCAATTATGACACTGATACATACAAAAATATTGCAATGTAAAAAGTGATAACATGCAGAAGTGTCTCACCCTAAAATCTAACCCTTAATTATTGTGAACTTTCAATGTGCCAGGTTATTTCAGTGGATCCAGTTTTTATTTTATTTTATTTTATTTTATTTTATTGATATGGCTCCACGGTGACATCTTAAAGGCATAGTTCACTCAAAAATGACTGTAGGCAATGAATATCATTGACTGGTAGAGTGACATGTCATGCCTTTATATTTATAGCCAATAGTTTTTCATTTCCTATATAAAAATGTAGAAAATACTGTTGGAAATATTGTAAAAATGTATTGTTAAAATATTGCAACAAAAAAAAATGTTGCATGAACTCCTGTTCTGAACTAGCTGTTTTTATGTCTTATGAAATGATCAAAATTTCTGTTATGTTCATCCTCCAAGTGTTTCTTTCATTTAAAAATGGGCACATCACATCTTTAGTTTAGTTTAGTTTAATTTAGTCTGCAGATTTAGACATCCACAGCGATATCATAGTTCACCCAAAAAAATGTAATTCTGTCATCATTTACTCACCAACATGTCATTCCAAACCCATATGACTTTCATTCTTCTGTGAAACACAAAAAAATATATTTTGAAAAATGTCTCTGTGTTTTTATGATTTTGTCAATAAAAAGGGTCCAATGTTATACTGTTGATACTGACTTTCATTGTATGGACAAAAACATTCACAAAATATCTCCTTACAGAAGAAAGAAGTCATTGTTGGAACAACGTAAGTGAGTAAATGATGACAGAATTGAAAAACTGGAAAAACAGTATGTGAAATGATTAGTATGTCTGAATTTATAAATCATAAACCAGTAGGCAAAAAATAGCCAGATTACCTAATACTACCGCCAAGATTCGGAAGTGCGCATCTATGGAACCCTTTTACTTGAGGCCACGGAGAGGATTAAAATACGTGAAGCCAAGCAACTGATGCTTTAAGTCACATGACAATGACAACATGGCGAACGTCGTACCATATTACATTTACTAACATTCATACTTTTTGAATCATACTTTTTTATCAGTCGCGAAGTGTGTTCCTCATCCAATGTAGTACCTACACAGACAGTATGCAATTTTTTTTTTTTTGAAGCACCTTTTGCTGCATTGTCTGAAAGTGATGAAACGTGTTGAACATTATCATCACCCAAACACAGAGTGCAGGCTTCTATGATCGCTCTATCGGTGGTTTGACAGTGCGTCGAAGTTGTTTATCGCCTTCCTGAGCTAATATAAACCAACCATCTGCTTTTAACCAAACACATAAAAAACATGCTCCCCTTAACCCAATACAGTCCCCAATTCAGCAGCATAGAGGGGGGAGAAGGCAGCCGTAGAGCTGATTTTGTGCACCGGGGACCGTTCTGGTGAGGAAATCTACTCCAGATGTGTACAAATCGCCCCCTGCTTAATTGGCATTGTTGTCATAGATGTTTTTTGCAAGGCGTTGGTAACATTTGGAGGAGGTGACAGGATCATTTGAGTAAATTTGCTGGATTTTGTATAAATCAAACTAACAGAGGTCTAGGATAGAGAGACAAAGACCAACAGAAAGAAAACTGGAGGATTTAGGATGACACCTAAACCTGTTAGAGGTTTGACTACTGGCTACTTACTCATAAACAGCCACAGATGTTCCCCAATGCCCTTCAAACACTTCTGTCGGGCTTTTTTTTTAGTGTGAATGTGCGCATTTCCCTCCCATTCTGTTTCCTGTCATCATGGCATTCGTATAAAGAGCCAAATATTGGCTTTGTGAGTCCCATGGTTAATCAGAGAGTAATTAGGAGCTGGTCCTGCAGGAATGGAGGGTTGACTTTGCTTTGAAACTCACTCTCCCCTTGTTCCTCATAACAGTTTTTTTTACAAGCACTTTTGAGGTGGAGAGAGAGGAGAGGTTTTACTGGGCCAGCAGTGTGGTGTGTGGCGTTTCACAGAGCACTTTAAAATCAATCTGGAGCGTCTAAATGACAGACCACCACTCCACTGTAATCAACCTGAATGAAGCCCAGCCGCAAAGTCCTGAAAAAAAAAACATAAACAAACAAGCAAGCAGGTAATGACTCATCAGCTAGCTTCTTTTTAAATGAATCCACAGCCTCAGTTTATAACTTAAAGACAAAGACTGAATGTGTGTAGATGCTGATGTCTAACAGAAGCTGTGTGTAGGCTTGTGTGTGTGTGTGTGAGAGAGAGAGAGAGAGCGAGAGAGAGAGAGAGAGAGAAAGCGGCCGGCCACTTCCCAAATGAAATGAACTCTTTGATTTTTGAATGACAACCTTCTGGACTCACTCAAGTTGGTCATGTTCTACATTTGGCTTCAGCATATTTATTTAGTGTTTTCAAACTACTATGCTGGTAGGCAAGCTTTAATTTCAGCTAAATATTTGGTCATACCATTGTAAATACACTGCACTTTTGAATCATTCACTACAAAACACTTTCAGAAACTTTCAGTGGAGTTGTTTGTTATTCCAATTAGAGATGTTTAGGTAAGCTTCTTAGGACCAATTATGTTTTTTTCCCTCCAAAATAATTAATACAATAATCTTGTAATATACTTAACTAATATCCCAACAGTGAACTTTAAATTAAACTTTGAATTCCTGGTAAAAAAAAATTATACATAAATAAATACAATATCATAATCATCATACTCAAATGTAACAGTTATTCAAATGTTTCTGCTTCAACTCACCTCGGTAATACGTTTCTTGATTTCTTCAGTTCCAAGATTGATCACACTCATAAATGTATTATCTGTACTTTTCCTTCGTCTGTTTTTCCTTTAACCATTTCTGAATTTTCTGGTAATCCTCTCACAAACTTTTCCACATTGGATTTTCATTCTCTTTGCAATGAGGTTTCAAAAATGAAGGCTGCCACTTCCGTAGTTGATCCTGTACCAACCAGGTTGTTTCAGTCATGCTTTACTGCTTTATGTCCTGCTGTATTAAGTATCATAAATGATTCTATGTGTACTGGTGTTGTGCCATTAGCATTTAAAATTGCTGCTGTGATCCCAGTACCAAAAAAATAAAATAATAATATGAACTTTGACAGTCTTAATAATTTTTCGTCCCATTTTCAATCTCCCCTTTCTTGCCAAAATTTTAGAGCGAATTGTTTCTACTCAATTGCATTCTCAACGTATTGCAAACAATCTTTTTGAGCCCATTCAATCAGGATTCCTTAAATTCCACAGTACTGAAACAGCATTAGATATGTCACTAATGATTTGTTAATACCTTCTGATTCTGGCTGTCTTTCTATTTTGATTCTTCTTGATCTCAGTGTCGCTTTCGACACTATTGATCATTCAATTTTACTTACTTTAGTTTAGAGTTTGTCTTTGGTGTTTCTGGGACTACACCAAGCTAGTTTGAGTCTTATCATTCAGATCAAAAGAAGTTTGTTGCTATAGGTTGTTGCAGGTCTGATATCGGTGTGGTGCAATCTGGTGTTCCTCAAGGATCAATTTTGGGCCCTTTACTTTTTAGCATCTATATCCGTTTGGTCAACTTTTAAGATCACTTGGTCTCAACTTTCACTTTTATGCAGATGACACTCAGGTTTATATACATTCAAAACCTGATGTTGATGTGGATGTGTCTTTTCTTACTCAATGTATTTCTGAGATTAAAAAGTGAATGTCTAGAAATTGTCTTTGTCTAAACAGTGACAAGACGGAGGCAATGCTCATTGGTTCACCCCACCAGCTACGTAAGGCAGGGTCTTTAACTTTAAGTGTAGATGGGTCTACACTGGAATTTCAAACAAAATTAAAACAATTGGGGGTGATATTTAGTGCTCATTTAACATTTGTTCCCCATGTTCAGAACACTGACAAGACATCATTTTTTCATCTTAGAAATATTGCCAGATTGCATCCTATGTTGTCATTCCCGGTGGCTGAAAAGTTAATCAACATCTTTGTATTTTCTCGCATTGATTATTGCAATGCTTTGATAGCCGGGGTTTCAAAAGCTACCCTAAATAAATTACAGCTGGTTCAAAATTCAGCACCTCGAATCCTGTCTGGAAACAGGACAAGTGATCACATCACTCCCTGTCAGATTTTGTGTCGATTTAAAAATGATCATGTTTACTTATAAGGCTTTGCATGGTTTGGCTCCCCATTATCTCTCTGAGCTTTTAGCCCCCTACACACCAACGCTTGATCTCCGCTCCTCGGAAGCTGGCCTTTTAATTGTTCTGCTTACTTGTTTAAAATCTATGATAGAGTGTTTTCTTCAACTGCTCCAAAATGTTAGAATTTTTGCCTGCTGAGATTAGGTAAGCAGAATTCCTTAGTATTTTTAAATCTTCCCTTAAAGCCTTTTTTAGGGTAGCTTTTACTTGATTATTTTGTAATTGTCAAATTTCTCTTTTTACTTGTAAAACTTTTGATAGCAAATCTTATCATTGTAATTTTATGAGTCAATATGAATCCAGTTCTTTCCACGCTCTTCTTTCCCTGAAATTTAAAAGAACATTTAAGAAGAACATTGTTTAGAAGAAGAGAAACACTTCAAGGGGATCACTGCTTTAATATTTGTTTTTTAGGCTTAGAATGCAACATAATGCATCATTATAAGTATATGAGAAGTTCATATGTAAAATAATGCCATTTGTGAACTTTGAAAGGTTGTTCTTATTAAGTGTTTCAAGAATTGTATTACAAATTTCATTTAAAAACCTTTCTGTTAATACAGTTAGCAGTTTTTTTTTAATGAATTTAGATATTTATTTAGGAATGTGAATTCTTTTGTTTGGATAACTTCTGCTGCTCCCCAGCTCACTCAGCAGCACCCTCTCACCTTCACTTTACGGCGTGTGAAGTTTACCTGACCTTCTCTTCACATCCTTCTGTTTGCTGTTTGGAGAAGTCACTTCTGACCACTGTACTGAGAGCAGTTATGCTTCAGATAATCTGCTATTGCCTGAACACACAACATACCTCAAATATTTTGATAGAACCATAACAATGGCTTTAAGAAAGTGACATGTCATGTCTTTCATTTCATTTCCTACAAAGAAGACAAAACAATAAATAAACACTGGATCATGTAAGCTGTGTGTACATAATATGTGTGTGTACAAAAAATGTCCCCGTACTATAATATATATTATATATATCTATATATAGTACACAACATTTGTTGATGAACATCTGTTATCAGTTGTTCTAAAGCAATATGAAATGAATAAAATTAAATGACTAAAATCTTTCTTCAGTTCATCATCAAAGTGCCACATTCTTAAAAAAATGGCCAATACACCTGAATAATTTTTCATTTTAAAAAGTGCACCTATTATGGTTTATGGAGAGTTTATTCAGCCATGCATGCATGTATTTATTTATTTGGATTGATGAATAGCTGTCATTTGTGTCTTTGTTATTACTGCTTAAATTATATATTTAAAATATCTGATGGCCATTGTGTCAAATGCATCTGATCTTTAGCAAAAACATCTTTAAACATTTAGGAAAATAAAAATAGATGCAAGCAGTTAATCCACTTGCTATTTGATCAATGAGTAATTTTGGGTTCCTTGTATTTCTTTTTAAATTGTATAAAAGCCTCAGTCCCTAACCTTTAATCATCTCATACCACATAGTGTGGTCTTTTGAGCTTTCCCTTTTGATCTTTCTTCCTTGTCTGCACACATAGCCTACGTCTTTTAAAATATCACTCAATCTAATTCGTCTAAATTTAATGTGGTGTACAAACTATTTTACGTTTGTTACTCTGATTTGAACCCTTTGTAAATGATGCTGTGTAACTCAAAAGTGCTTTATGTGGTAATATCTAAACTAAATAAATAACTTTACTTAAAATTATGATTTAATATGACTTAACCAGTTGGTTACATTAACGGGAGTCATTTTAAGGGTCAGATTTTCACTTTTTACAGCCCATTCAGCTTATTAATGAAATCCAAGATCTGCTGCTTTTCATGTTCCCTTCAACCGACTGTTAGAAACGAAAACTTTTTATACGTTTCGACAAATACCACGTTTGCTGCGTATGTTTCTCCGAGAAAAAGCTAGAAAACCCACATATTTTCAGATATTTAAATTAGTTATTCTAAAATAAATAAATAACGTATTTAAGTCACTGTACATCAAAGCTAAATGTGCATTAAAAGAGAAAGACTGAAAAGGAATGCAGCATACATTTTTTTCTTTTTAAATCCAGATACGTCCATTCCTAAGTTAAAATATCTCTTCGTTTCAAACGCTCTCACGAACTTCCCCTCCAACTCACAAAACCCGCAACAATTCCGTTTCAAATCTACCTGATACTGTCACTCCAAATTATCATTGAGTATCCAGACATTTTTCGAATGACTTTTTTGAGCAATTTCACAACAGATCTCATGAATTCACATTCAGGGAAAAAAAACAACAACCAAAAAAAAACCTCCTGCAACATTTCGTGAAAACATTTCATTTCACTCAGGTGCCAGAAGGGCTCCTGGGGGGGTTTCTTTTACTTTTAACATAAAAACTCGGAAAGGTTTCGCCCCTTTGCATCGAGCGTGTCGAGAGGCTTATTGAAGACCCCTGCTCCCCCACCCCCTACTCTCTCTTTCTCTCTCTCTCTCTCTCACACACACACACACACACGCACACACCCGCGGGTCGGAGGGGGTTGGGGTGTTGAGGAAACGGGCTGCTGTGCCCTGGAAGTGATTCTTCCCCCAAAACACAAGGTGAAACGGGAGTATCGGACCACACGCTGGACCTGCCCTCTGCATCTTTCATTAATTCAAGCATTCTCTCCAGACACATAACCACAAATGTTCAATTGCTCAAGCAGCGTACAATCTTACTAGATGTTAAGTGATTAAACATCTAAAGAGAAACTATTTTAGTTCATCATTTGAGAATTGAATCTTATGATGTAGCGTCAGAAAACATCAACAGGACACTCCAGAAGATTTAAAGGCCATCCAAAGTTCGTTTACTTGTGTTGATGCTCATTGTCTTGGTTTCTAGTTAATGTAATGAATTATTCAGAATGATTCTCCATTCCTTCCCCATAGAAACATCATCCTCTTAAAAATTTAGTTTGATGAATATCTGCATGCATTTATTGTATTTTTTCTAATTAAACTGTTCTTCACTTGTGACTATCTGATGGGCATTGCAAGACAAACATCTGATCTTCAGTAATAACTTTTTGTAGGAAAATAAATAGATGAAAATAGATACATTTGTTTAATGTCATGACAGGCAGGACAGAAAGCCTCAACACACTTTAGAGATTTTGAAGATCATCCACGTTGTTTACTTGTGCGTGACCTTTTGTCTGATTGATTTCAAATAATAATAATAATAAAAAATATATATATATAACATTTTAATCTGATTGAAAGAACACTGTAAATAAACAGTGACTCCAATGCTCATTTTTAGATTTATTACTTGCATTGTAGATGTATTATTTACATTTGTAAACCTAAAACCATAAACAATCAATAAAAACAACTCCAGGAAACCTGCCAAAAGTAGGTAAATGATTTAGGCTACTGTAAAATGTTTTCATATTCGTTTCCATTCATTTAACTCAAACAATGTCTGTCATTTCTACTCAGTTTTCTTAATCAGTATATTTTTTTATCACTGCAGTTTGGCACCACTTTCATTTACTTAAAGCAAAAAACAAGTTTAAAAGTTGTAATTGTTTAGCCTACATTTAAAAAAAATAATAATTTTAAGATAAAGAAATACATCTTCATGCAAATGCATTCATTAATCCAGAGTTGAATTGCTTAAGGCTGTATAAAGCCTATTGCTTAAATAGAGATTCATGAAAAAGGCATGTTTGTATTGCATTACAAACCAACGCGGCGTCCTGTATAAAATAAAGAGCTGCTTGTTGACTTAGGTTAGCATCCTTGCATTAAACATGCTGGCATTAAATAATTCAAAAACGCTATCGACTGTCTCGATGCGTTTACTTTCGATACACATTCAGCGACGAGCCTCATCAGTCCCGCCGTTATCTATCATGAATCACAACGATATGTAAAAACACACACCACGCTCAGCAGTTCACCAGCCCCTGCGAAAAGTTGGTGAAAGTGGCCTGACGTCACACTCCCACAATGCTCGCGCGCCCCATAAATCTGCTGCTGCAGCCTGAGGAGCGCGAGACTCTCAGGCCCCGAAAAAAGAAAAATTAGAGAAAAAAATTGGAAAAAAATAATAAAACAACAGATCAAGAGGTGAAAGACCGGGAACGGTGGTGTGGGGCTCCCACGGTAGGTTTGCGCTTAGTCGCTGCTGGAATGTGACGGCGGTTCCTTGTGAAATTGACTAATGCGCCGCTGGAAAGTTTTTGGTGGCAACTGCTCGTTTTTTCTTCTTCTGCAAGTACTCATAATGTAGCTGCACGCTCTGATGTGTGCATGTTTTTTTAATGAGATCCCGATAATTAATGCAACTCATTCGGCCGCTGATCGATATGGCAGATGATACACGAGTGCTTCATAGTAATAACACGGTTGATATTTTCTCTCGAGCCGACGTCATTTATTTTTGCCTTATGTTTGTAAAACATTGCTGAGGCTTCGGGTATTTAACTTTTAATTGGTGCACGTTCGCTCGCGCTTCGCAAACTTCATCGATAAATACAGTGCAGATGCTTTTTGTTTACAAACCGATACATTTGCATTTGATCGACTATCGGCTCGGCTGTGTCTGTTGATGTTCAGTGTGACTTTGGAGCGAATAGTTGAATTTTAAGTAATTTCTGAATATTTATGGCTGTGCTGTGAACACACACGAGCTGAAGCTCCGTTCCTGTTGAGTTTCAAACACTGGTTTATACAAACGCGTCTGTCTAAGAATAGTTCACTGCTTGATTTGAGAAAAGCACGTTTGGGCTGTAAATATACAACTATTTTCGGCTAGTTTGTCTCGTACTATAACTCTACCTCCGTGCTGCTATGGCTTATCTGCTGCTCGGCATTTGTTTGCCACAGATCGGTTGTTCCTGGGCGGATTGTGACTTTTCTATAATGCCGTCTTGTGTGAAAAACTGTTTGTTTGTGTATTCCTATCAAGAGGTGCTCAACAAACAAGAGTGTCAAGCGGTGGGTTGAGGTTGGGGGGCTCCGTGTTTTAATCTTCATTTACATATGGCTATGTAGAGATCATTAATCGAATCACTCTGCCGAGAAATGATCATATTATGTTCAATATTGAGACAAAAGTGAACTTTGTTTACACTGTAAACAAATATATCCCACCAAATTGAAACATAAGTTTAAGTTCTGCATTTAGTTAGAGAGTAAAATCAAAGCGGTTCTTCAGTCACAACTTGAGTGATTAGTTTATTACACTTTTATAACCACATTGAATTGAAGAAAATATAGTTAAAACGGATCTAATTGAGGACAATGGCATGTATTGTTGTAACAAGTTCACTGATAGACCGAAATATGTTGTCGGAATGATTAAAACATGTTTACAGCACAGAGAGCTCACTGTAATGTTTTAAAATGTAAAACTAAAAGTTCATTTTTGTTATTTGGTCGCAATTATGCTTATGAAGTCTACCAATCATCCACCAGTAAAGGTGCAACACCATCCCTAAACACATGCAGATGTGTGACATCTCTTGAAAAAATGATACCTTAAAAAAACTTGAAAACTTGAGTTTAATTGGTGCTTTAAATATGATGTGAAATCAAAGTCACAATCTGCAAGGTTCTTAGTTTATCAAGCTGTTTTTGACTCTTTCGAATATTGTTACTAATAAGGGAAATGCAGTTGAAACACTTGAAGTGTATGCAATTAAAAATAAATTGCAGAAATGGTTGTGAGGAGTTGAAAAAATCGTTTAAAATGTGTTTTTGCATTGCCCATTGTAGTGGTTATAGGTACAGAAATGGTAATTAAAGTTAATTTGTCATTGCTGTTGTAAATGAGCATAACTGCGGCCAATCTTTAATTCACCAGTCAGCATGATTGCAACACTATAGTCACATATTCAAACACCTGTAGCTGAGTGATAACGTTTTCTCAAATATATGCAGTGATGTTTTAAACATACATTACAGAGTGAAAGCTTTTCATTTGCTTTGCCTGTTTTTTCTCTGGCTCTTGTTTGTGTTGTGCTAAAGTTACTTTTTGTTGCTCTATGTTTCACTTTGGCTGGATTCATTGGGTGTATGTGAAAAGATGGCTTTCTAACAGTGATTGATAAAGAACAGGTTGCGACGAGCTCTTGTTTGGTGGTTGTGCTCCATCATGGCCTTCTACTTCCACTGCCTCGAGCTACATAATAAGGAAATGGAAGTGAGATCGTCACGAGACAGTGCTTTTGTTATTGACATTGCATGTTGAAACGCATATTGTTATGTTGAGGCCGTATAGTTTTTCAGCATTGGCTCTGGTTAGACGGTCTTTTGCTTCTGAGGGTCTTTACAAGGGTTTGAGGGAGAACGATTCTAAAAAATATTTCTGGTTCTCGTTCCATCTCAGATGTAGTTGTATTTTGTTGAGCTTGTCCTTTTTTGACACATCAGTGTAAGTTATTTCAGACATTTTCCTCGACATCTTTTAAAATGACTTTTTCTGCTTTGATCGGTTTTTTTTGATGTTGTGGGACAATTTAAACAAACGTTTCAGCAGTTTAATTTTCATGTGTTCTCTGAAAAGGCGTCTTACATGCTTGATTCAGTGTGCGAGTTAGAGAGAGAGACACAGAGCATGTGCATCAAGGGGGTCCCACATCCCACAATTCCATGCTCCTCGGTGGGTAACAGGCTGATTATCATGAGAAAGCACATCAGAGGGGTTAATAGGTAGGACAGGCTTTGGAGAGCACAAACGCTACTTAATACGCAGTGTAGAATGGGGATCAGCCCTCATCTGAGTCCTTATATCCTCCACTTATAGTAGTGAGGAGTGAACAGGGACGATGCTGTGCCTGAGATTTGTGCCGAGTTATATTAATATAGCTATTTATTTTGCATTATGATTTAAGTGTTTTGTGACAGTAATATGGGCTTGTGGTTCAGTCGATGAGTTTGTTTGTATATGCGGTCGCAAGGATATAATATGTGTTTGCGTTTTGTCTAAATCCATGTCTAAAATGGGCACTGGGGAGTGTTTATGTGGGCAGTATGAACAGTAGCTGACCTGGTCACTAAGTTGCCTCATAAAAAAGGGAGGAGAGAAATAGAGAGATAAAATCAGGCCAAGTTCACAAGGACTTTATAACTCCTCCGAGTGCCGCAACACCAGATTTGATTCTTATCAGAAAATTATTCATGACTCAGAACTGACAGAAACTTGAAAAATTTTCGTTCAGGATTCAGATTTGCAACGCCTGTAGACCTGAATGATTGTAGAAATAGAATTTTGCCAGTGGTGTTTTTAAGGCTACTTAAATATGATTAATTACAATAAATTAAAAACAATGTATTGCACGTTAAATGTGTATGACGGATATTAATTAGTGTAGAAAGTCAACTCCAAATATGCTATAAACTTTTACTGTGTGTAATAACCTTTTGGTTATTAATAAATGTTGTAGAGTTGTAATTTATTGTTGTCACAAAAAGAAGTCCTCGTATATTAAAGTACTTTTCAAGTTCTTTTTCATATAAAATCTGTTAAATTTAGCAGAGATGGTAAACTTATGAATATGTCATCAAACAAAAAAACAAAAACCAAAAAATTAAGATTGATTATAACAATGATATTGTGCAAATTAATAATACATTTATAATGTTCCATTGACAAATATTGTACTCTTGCACAAAGATTTTGATCTTAAAATGTCAAATTTGTTGATTTATATGAAATCATTCCCAGAAACTGATTTGAATTTGTTTAGATTGTAATGTAAGGAAACCTAAAAATTTGGTTCATGTGGTAACATCTAAATTAAGTTTTATTCTAGCCAAAAATATTCCAAAATGTATGACAATAGTTTTAACACACACACACACACAACACACACCACACACACACACACACACACAAACACACACACACACACACACACACAACATTATTTAAAAGGAAACTATTTAAAACTTTCAGGTAGAAGTCAGGTAGCTCCTTAAGGCAACAAAGTGGCATAGTTTTGTTTTTTAAGTGTGGAAAGTCATAAATCGAATTGTTTATTATTTAGTCTGAATCTACTTATTTGATGCATTTTACACTGTCCTTAAACATTTTCTGAAGTATATATTTTAAGTTCCCTCATCAATCAGCATTTGATATGCATATGATGTAGCACAAAGCACGAAGATAAAAATGAAAGAAAGGAAAATAACATTTTAAGGGACTAAACTGTATGTTAGAGTACAGAACAGCGTACAGCGTTCAGAGGGGGTATAAAACAACAATTTCACCAATGGCAAATCCAAGCTCATTAATTGCAGGAGAAAGCGTCATCAAATAAACCGAACAAAGAGTAATAGAAAAGAAATCCACACATAAATAGTACATGTGTAAATACATGCTAATGTTCTTGACAGCTTTGCAAAACAAGTCCAAACACAAAGTGTACACGCCGCACACACCGCAACCAAGTCGCACACGCACAAGAAAAGAGTGTCTTTTTTTTCTCTTTGCTGGCACGCATTCTGACTTCACTTGCAGTATGCGGCGCCTTTAGATAGTAAGAAGACGCTAGATGTTTGAAACGCATAGCGCCACTGTACATGAGTGAAGCTGTGCTTTTGAAAGCAGCCGGCCAGGTGTAGCTTTTCAAGGTCCGAGTCTATCCATCACTGAACACCACTTATGCTGCAACCCCTCCTTCTCTTCCTTCAGATCCCCCTCGTCCATTTTTCCACCCCAAAGATGGGTCTTCTTCCTCTCCGAGCTACTTTCTCACTCGTTTACTGTCTCTCTGCTATCTTTGTTGTGAATTTATTATCTTTCTTCAGGAAATTAACTGTTTTCTTTACTGTGCGGTAAATTCGTAACATCTTTTAATGTGATTACACTGATAATAAAAACAAAAAATAGTCAAAAGATGCCATTAAATAAACAAAATAGTCAAAAGATGCTATTAAATAAACAAAATAGTCAAAAGATGCTATTAAATAATAAATTATATTGGAAGCTCACTAGAAATTGTAGAAAGGATCCCACACTGTAAAAAACAGTTACATTAAGCAGCTATTTTTACCTGATCTAACCCTCAAACTTGGTTTTGTGTAATTAGATTTAGATAAATAATATTTTTGAATCAAGAGGTTTTTAAAAACGTCGGTTTTCTGTGCATCTTTCAAGTGACAGGCACAGAGTTTGATGCAAAAATATAAATTAAAAAGTCAAAAATTTTACATGAGAAAATGATTGAGAAATAGAAATAAAACCAAAATATATGAAATTCAAGCACTCATTTATCCAAAGCAACAGCGACACCATGAAGGTTCAGAGGAGGGCAGCATCTTTTGAGCTTGTTGTGTTTTCATTGAGATTGTGAGGAGAAATAGTGAATTACAGGCGTAAAAGTCACATGTCAAGAGGCGGTACTTCTGTGTCACTGTGATTGGCTGATCACACTTCCAATTAGATAATGCACACCTAACATGTGCACAACTGTTCTTGGCTGGTTGATTCATGAATGACCATCCACTTGGACAGCTCAACTTTTTACTAACATCTCAAACGACAAATAAAAACGAGCATAACATCATGAGTAATATGCGTATAAAAATGCATATTCATCAGTATTCGTTATCATTAGCTGTAGTCTTCAGTCTTCAGCATGATGCTGTTTACTTCTGCATGAGCTGTTCTTTATTAGTATGAATATGAGAACTTTTGTACGACACTAAAAGGCTGATAAAATGTAAATCTGTAGCATTAAGCGAGGGCATGGATTTGACGGTAAATTAACTAACAGTATGAGAAAACAAACAATCAAAAACAGTCATATGGAAAGGATGGGAAATAAGATAAACTTTATGAACCTCAAATGGTGCTCACACACACACACAGTCATGTACGGAGAATCCAAAAGACCTTGAGCGTGTTTAGATGACTTTTCACAGAGAGGAAAAAGAAAGCTGGATGATGAGGGCGAGAGTCACAGAAGAGGGCCGGAGGAAAACATTTGTGATTCACGTGGTCTTTTAATTTGTATCCCACACATAATGTAGAAAAAGCAATGTTTTGCTTTAAAGGGAGGGTTTGTTTAGTTGTGTATTGATGTACACATGTTTTCCACACAAATATATGTACAGTTTTTTGATGAGTAGAAAGTTTTGTTTTGTCGTTAGGATTTTATTTTTTTTGTAAATATGTAAAAGGTTCATAATTAAATTGATTGACGCACCAAATAAATAAAACGCAAGAACGCGGTGTAAACGGCTATGTGTAAATATGAAAAAAGCCTTTACTGTTTATCAATTTAATGTGTCCTTGCTGAATAAAAGTATCCTTTTCTTTCAGGAAAAAAAGAACTGTTAATACACGTCGCTCTCTACTAGATATGGCTCAGGTCTCTCTTTTGGTGTGAGTCTGTGGATTTTTTTGCACAATGTTTTTGCCTGTTGTTTGCCAGGCAGAAATCATTAAGTTAAATCGCATCTCACCTCAGCAGGGCATGTGATTTGAAGTTTCGTTCATGCCCACAGCACAAATCTTGCAACCAAATGAAGTTCAGTGAATGTCCAGAGTGCGTAGAACTGTGATTGCAACACATAGTGGCTACTTTCAAGAAGATAAAATATATTTATGATTTAAAATATTTGTACAAGTGAAAGTTGTGAATACAAGTGTACTATATACTAAGTTATGAGAGTTTGTGTGTGTGTGTTTGTGTGGTCTTGATATTCCCTAATTTATGAGGACCAAATGTCACCACATAGAGTAAATGTTGACCTTGTGAGGACATTGTTTGGTCCCCATGAGGAAAACAGCTTATAAATCATATACAAATGCAGAAAGTTTTGTGTGAAGGTTAGGGTAAGGGCATAGAAAATACAGTTTGTCCAGTATACAAATCAGTATGTTTATGGAATGTCCCCAATTAAACATGGAAACCAGTGTGTGTGTGTAGGTTAATGTTGAATTGAGCAGGACTGAAGCAGCAGTCTGTTAACTATTTCACCGTTCAGGTGAAACCCAAACCTTTAGCATAGGGACCAATTCTCACTGTTAACTAGTATTACTAGCATATTGGCTGTTTATTAGTGCTTATAAAGCACATATTCTGCATGAACAATTCTGCATCTTATCCCAATACCTAAAACTGACAAATACCTTACAATATTCATAAGCAGTAACAGCAAAAGTTGTAGTTAATAGTTAGTTAATAGTGAGAATTGACCTTTTTATTAATAATAATAATAATAATTCTAATAAGAATTTCTACTTAACAGTTTTAAGTATTAAAAGTTTCTTCTTTTTAATGTCTTTGTGCATGAAAAGGAATTTATCTGCATGCACACATACACATGCACACAATCACGCAGCTCAGCATTTGTGGTGTTGATTGGTGGGTGTAGGTAGTGGGCTGGAAGACCACCCCGGGTTAGACGGCCATTGAAGGGAGAACAAGTGTTTTTAGCTCTGGGGAAGGAGAGAATAGAGTCTTAATGAATAACTGCTCTGCCTCGGTGTCTTTCACCTCACGGCCTACAGGGAGTCCTCCCCCCGACACACACACATATCGCTCTCTTTCTCTCCACAGCCCTTTTTTCTTTCTCTTTATCCTCATGCAGGATTTTCATTGCACATCAGTACGGCGAACTCGTGCACCAGAGCTTTGTTGCCTACATCAATACGCACGTCTTTATGTGTGTGTGAGCAAGGAGGGGAGCTGTAATGCATAGCTGATCTCTATCTGTCATCAGAGAAGCTTCGAGAGATTCCTTATGGAAGGGCCCCACCTCACTGCATCACAATTCAAGCTTGTTCTTCTCTGATAAGTCATCAAATATCTGCACTGATGCCTCTGGTGCAGACCCTGGTTCAACCAGAAGCTCAGTTTTACATGCACAGAACAGGACTTGTGTCTGCTGAGACATCTCTGAAAGAAGTGATACATGGCCATAGACATTTGTTGAGCTGTGTGTATTTTTGAGTAAGATTTCTTTCGTGGTTCTGTTGTGAATGTGAGTTTGTAGTTTGTATATCAAATGTGGTGAGACCCTGAATATCTTTCTATTTCTACGTTAGCTGTCCGTGTGAGCTCTACCCAAAAACAAACATACAGCATGAGCAGTGTAGTCTGATTCGTGAACACATGACTTCTTTGAGCTGGTGCTTCTTCCAACTGGTAAGTTACAATCAGTGGGATGAATCCTTCACTGAATATATTCACTGAATCTGTCAGAGAGATTCCTGAATCAACATGTGACTTTTTTACTGAACTGCATCTCGAACAGAAAAACCTGTGAAAACTGTGGAGCAAGGTTATTATAGTTAACATGATCTAAAACTATAAAAACATAAAAAAAAAACCATAAAAAAACATTTGAATTACTTGAAATAAAAGAATCATTAACAAAATAAATATAAAAAATATATATTTCAGCTAGTTACCAGGGAAACATTTCTCATTCCTGTTCAACTTAATATACTAAAATAACTAAAACCGAAATAAAAATTTTTTTTTTAAATATGACCATTCAATAATAAATAATAATAAAAAATGTAAAACTTAATCAATTACTAAACTAATAAAATTCCTAATGAAAAAAGTACAAAAAACGATATCTATGATATATAATATAATATCACATTTTTATTTCAGTTTCAGTAATTTTTGGTGTTTTTTAATATATATATATGACAAAAACACCACAAATTACTGAAACTGAAATAAAAATTTGTAAAGGCTATATAGATACATATAATAAAAAACATAAAACAACAAAAACACCATAAAATGATTCAAACTGAAATAAAAAAGTAAACTAAACTAAACTATATAGACATATTAAAAAAACTAATATAATGACAAAAACATGCCATAAAATTACTCAATTCAATTAGTAAAATGAAAATGGAAAATCTAAATATAAAAATGAATTCAAAATGTTAACAAAAACTATACTAGTTTCTCAATGATATTAAAATAACTATACTGTGAAGAGGCTTCTGAATCAAAAAATTTTTTCAAACAGTTTGGTAACAGTTTAAAAAGCTTAACTGCTTGCATTAAATAATAATAAAGTTTATTATTTTATTTATTGCAATGTTCAGGACTGTGTGTTATAAATAACTGTAGTTATTGACTGAACTAATAATAATAATATATACATATTGGGAGTTCTCCCTGTTTCTGTATTTTTCAGCATTTCATATCGGTGTATGTGAGCGGAGTGGAGTTGACTTTGACATCCAGACAAACTTCAGTCCGAACCTAAAGCTCCAGTGTGAAGCAGCCTCTCAAAAGAGATGTTATTTGGGTTATGAATGTGTCTATATCACTTTCTCACAAACACACGTCTGCCACCCTGCAGCGACTGACATTTCTCTGACGGAGCGTCCGGCGGTGAGATGCAGAAACTGATCACGTTTCGAAAGAAATGTGAGGAATGTGTTCTGCTCCGCCACCATTTTCAGAGCCTGTTTATGCAGGAATGTTATTTTTACAACTTTCGCTCTCCCCTCCTCCTCGTCTCTCCTTTACTGCACATCCTTGGAAATACAGACGGGAAAGGAGGGAGAGGTGGGCTCTCCTGCAGTAAACAAAAAATTAGCTAACTTTGGAGTTGATTGACGGAAAGGCTGAAAGAGTTGCAGTTATCTGTAAACAAAAGGGTTGTTGCAACAATGCCTGCTGTTTTAAGCGGCACTGGCTGACAAAGCTTAACTTCGAGATTGTTTGTTGCTGACCGTGTCTGAAAGAGGAAAAGAGAACTAAGGGAGAGAAGAAACAGAGCAGATTTTAGTGTGCATATTTTCATGTCATTAAAATAAAATCTACACTTGTTTGAAACACCGTTTGATTAGAGACGTCTAAATAGAAGTGCAGATGTTTCTGCGAGTGAGTAATTAAGTTTTATTAGCAGCTTTAACTTGTAAAAGTAAAAAGTACAATTTAGATGTGATTAAAAGTTTGCACAAGTTTAGGATTAAAGATTTAAGCAGCACAGTTTCGACATCAGGTTGTTTCAGTTACTTGTGATGCCATGTTTCTAAGTCAGTTTTTTTTTTTTTTGACTTAAACTACTTTCAAGTATTACTAGTGTCTTGTCACATAAATATAAAGCGTAAGGGATATTACGTGTGAATATGTTTTAATATACACTACTGTTAAAAAGTTTGGAGTTGATGAGATTGTTTGATGTTTTTAAAGTCTCTTATGCTCACCAAGGCTGCTTTTATTTGTTCAAAAAATCAGTAAAAACAGTAATGTTGTGAAATAATATTACAATTTCAAATACCTGTTTTCTAGTTGAATATATTTTAAAATGTATTTTTTTTCCTGTGATGCAAAGATCCATTCAGAGCATTAGTCTTCAGTGTCACATGATCCTTCAGAAATGTTTATGCGGATTTGGTGCTCAAGAAAACCTTTCTTATTATTATCAATGTTGAAAACAGTTGTGCTCAAAATGATATTTTTCAGATACTTTTTTCATGATTCTTTGAAAAGAAAGTTCAAAAGAACAGCATGTATTTGAAATAGAAATTTTTGTAACATTATAAAAGTCTTAACTAACGCTTTTGACCAATTGAATGCATCCTTGCTGAATAAAAAAATATTAATAGATATTTATATTATATAATATATATAGAATATATATTTTTTTTTTACCCAGACTTTTTGACAGTAGTGTATAATATTTGTTTTCACAATAAGCCACTAAAAACATATATTTGGTTACTGGTGCAGTTTTATAAAGAAATAAGAAGTAGCTCATCTCAAGCATCTGTCACTAATATGCAATTGGAAAAAAAGTAGTTTAAACAAAAATATAGTTTTAATAAAAATAATGCAAAATACCAGTTCTCAGTTCACCCACCCAAGTTAATTTTGGACTGCATCTATAACAGCAATTTTAGGAAGCTCATGAGTAAGAATACTGAACGAATGACAGAATGAAAGAATAAAGGGTGATTGAGATATACAGCAGAGACATTAAAATGCTCTAATAGAGAGAAATGTTTGAGGGATGTGGTAGGGAGTGCGGGAGAGAGAGGAAGAGAGTTGGCACATTGCCGTCTGGCAGGATGCCTGCTGTTCTGGAGCTCTGTGTCACCACCAGGACTCCCTGCCAGAAGGGGTTTCCCCTGACTCACCTCATCTCACACACACACACACACCCATTCACCATCACATCAACATCAACCCACAATGTGAACCCCACATGCTAGAGCTACATATAAAACCCAAAATATCTTTAACCTCTTATCTATCTCCACCATTCTCTGGCTCTCTGTCCTCAGATCACCTGCATATTTACATTTATGTGGAAACCAAAAAGCTTTAGGATCTCATCCTGTCTTAAAGTTGTGTTTCGGCATTCACAAGGGGAATCTCTGAGGAAATCAGAAAGGCATCTGGCAGCGATGTCTTTAACTCCACACATGCCTTTTCCTGTTATCCAGGGCTTGTAGCTTCTGATAGTCAAAATCAGAGTTAAAGCAAAACACCCCTTTAGCTAAACATCGGCGTGTTTGCTCTGTCATTGCTCGGCCACAAATTAGATCAGGGAGGGAACCCATTTTAACTGGCCTTTGTTTGTGAAGCCTGTTAATTTTCTTTTCCCTCCTTTTTTCTCAGGCGTCGTTAAGTGTGTCCGTGTGTCGGCCAGATGTCTTCATGCTACAAGTATATTGAGAGCTTTTTTCAGCGTGAAGAAAGGATAAATGAAAGGAGATGCAGATAGTGGCGTTTACTCTGTGGTGTTTGTGCACCGAGGGGGTCAATGGTTATAAAATCAATGGAGCGGAAACATTTCTTGCTGACTTTTCAGATTTATGTGGGCAATTTTGAATGTGGTGTTTGTTCTGAATTACAAAATGGATCGTTCCAGTCGTGCCTGTTGATGCTAACAGCTATGATGCTGAACATTTCTTACCTACCTACTGTGTATATCACTGTTCGGCACCCGATAAGGCAAATATTAACCTTGTTTAACCCATTTTTGGGTCATGACCCACTAGTGTAGGATCACTGTTCCAGCAGAAGGATGGCTGTTTAAAGGGTTAGTTCACCCCAAAATGAAAATTCTGTCATTAATTACTCACCCTCATGTCGTTCCAAACCCGTAAGACCTTCGTTCATCTTCGAAACACAAATTAAGATATGTTTGATGAAATGTGAGCGCTCTCAGACCCTGCATAGACAGCAACACAACTGTAATGTTCTCAGGTCCAGAAACATATAAAGGACATCGGTAAACAGTCCATGTGACATCGGTGGCTTAACTTCGATTTTGCGAAGCTACTTTTTGTGCGCAAAGAAAACAAAGGCTTCATCCAATTCTCTCCTCCGAGTTACGTCTTCCACCATTTTAGAGAGTATCACAACGCAGACGCACGCCTTCTCCTGAACGTAAACAACACTGATTACGTCGATTATGCTCTTGGGTGCTGTCCAAAATGGCGGAAGACGTAACTCGGTGGAGAAGAATTTTTGAATAAATTCTGTTATTTTTGTTTTCTTTGAGCAACAAAAAGTAATCTCGTAGCTTCGCAGTGGAGCCACTGATGTCACATGGACTGTTATAACGATGTCCTTACTACCTTTCTGGACCTGGGAACATTACATTGTGTGCTGTCTATGCGGGTTGGAGAGCGTACATTTCATTAAAAATATCTTTATTTGTGTTCTGAAGATTAACGAAGGTTTTACGGGGTTGGAACGACATGAGGGTGAGAAATTAATGACAACATTTTCATTTTTTGGGTGAACTACTCCTTGGGTATGAATTACTTTTCCCTCATAAAATGCATTTGCATTAATTATTTCAATATTTAATATTTTAGAATCTGCATAACTATTAGAAAAAAACTATAAAGCACTCAGGCTGGCTGTATTGGAATTTAGTCATCAGTGACGTAGTGTCTAACAAAGTATTTTACACAGAAGAAAATATGGGGGACTACCTGTCAAAAGTGATTAATTTATGACCCCAGGTGTCAAATTGACCCCTCTGACGTCCTGTTCCCTGTTGTTTATGACCCACAGATATCAAATTGAAACCTCTGACCACCTGTGTCGATCTGACACCTCTGACCTCCCGTTCCTGTTTCTTGATGTGATTCAAGCATTTTGTTTTACCATGTGTTATGAAGTGTTACAGCGATCTCAGATTGGGGTTGGTCCTTCAAGCGGTCTAGTTGTTTCACACCTTTGAATAAGAACAAGAATGAATGAGATGAGAGTAATCACACTCTTATGTTTTGGGGTGAAAGACTCTTCCAAACATTTGTCGTTATTGTCATCAGTGGTTGCTCAGGTGGCTCAAAAGATCAAAATGGCAAACAATTATCCAAGTCAGCAACTATCTATCCATCCATGCTACTGAAAAAGTGTTATGACTGGACATGTTCTTTTAGACCCTAAGAGCTACAATACATTTTCCACTCATGAATGCAAACGAAGAAACAATAAAATAGTTTAAGAAATAAAACAAGAAAGTTCTAAGATAACTTACATGATATAAAGTGAGATCCATGCAGTCCAGTTGTCTATCTGTGAATTAAGTTGTTCCCAGACTTACATGCTTAGCCCTCCTGTCTGTGGACTGTGTTGCTGTGTGTATTTGGATTGCAATGTGTTACCCTGACTGGTAGTATCAAACATGCATTGAAAAGTTAGTTAGGATGTAACTTTTCACATGAATGTCCTAAATAGTCTAAAGTCATCCTTTCTTCAAATGTCTCCTTCCTGACTTTTGGGTCTGTACAACAGTGTTTATGTCAACACCTCACTATGTACTGATCTATAGGCTATATGTTAATGTCTCTTACCTTCTGAGCAGGAAGGGGCCCGCTACCTTTCAGTGGTGGAAGAAAAAACTGTCATGTTTGGGGGTTGTGCTTTGTTTTAGGTTGAAAGACATCCAAATGTCTACCTGATATACGGGCTAAATGTTAATGGGAAAGAAAAAAAAATCAGAGCATTCGCAAAGACCATTACTCTCCATAGTCGTAATGGTTTTTATACTGTACAAACTTATATCACCATACCCCCCCCCCACCCACAACTGCTGTACCTAAACCTACCTCATAGGAAACTTTTGGCAGTTTCTGAAATTCATAAAACAACATTACAGGCAAAATTGTATACATTGTTGAATTTTTGTTGTTATTTAAGAAATGTATTCATTTTAATCCAGCCCACAGATAGTATGTGAAATGCAAAGTACAAATATACTTTATCACTTAAAGCTTCTCAGTAAAATAATTACACCCACACATTTTAAACATGTTTAAAATGTTAAACACATTGTGTGTCACTAAAGCAAGGCACACGGTCTATTGCCTTTAAATGAAACTGGTTTTATTCTGTAATTTCTTTCAAATAGCCTGATGACCAGCATTGTTTTTTTTTTCATATCATTAATGCGGCCAAATGTTTTTCTCATATGAGCAGAAAACTCTTTGGATGTGTTTGTGACAAACACACATTTTTGTTTTACTTCAGAAAACGTTTTAAATGTATGGCTGAACTTTTCTCATTTGACAGATCTACTTTTCAAATTATTTACCCGAGGTGTTTACAATCACACGGATTACATGTTGTTTTCTAATGTTCATGAAACCTTTACCTGTGTAGATTTTCATACCTTGAACACAAAACTTTGCTTTTGGGATCCAGATGAAGCTTCATGCCAACCAAGTAGCTTTATACATTCTGACTATCTGTAGGTATCATGTCATTTTAAATGATTTACTAAAAGATTAAAAGCACCAGAATCTGGGATTTTCAACATGAAAGAGATGTACAAGCTAAGGATGTTTCAACTATTATCATCATTTCCTTTTGACCCTAATACACTGGTAATGAATTCTCTGGCAAGTGACAGTATATAGTTCTCATACTATCTGTAAATAGCTGTGCTAAAACATTTGTGAGTATTTTTGCATGCCAACATATTTTTTCATCTAAAAATCACAATATTTTTTGACAGACATTTTTCATATACCCCAATAGATTTAGTCATATTATCAAGATTACGGATGGCCGTTCACAGTTTGTTTGTTGGACTGTGTATGTTTTTAGGTGAAGACTCTTAGTAGAAGAAATTTAGTAACAATCTTTCTCTTTGAGATATTTATTTTATTGCAACTTCACGAAGTGCGATCACATGAAGCATCAACACAAAAATTAAGTCTAGCTGTTTTACCCTTAAAACTATTACAACTGAAACAAATCAAACTATTGCACTGAAAGCTGCACATTCATTTAAGTTTGAGCATGTTCAAGTTTCTACACTCTTGTAAAGAGTATAGATAAATTACATCTATAACCTTTTGTACATTCAAGAGACCAAATCACATAGAAAGAGAGTACAGCAAGAAAATAAATGTTCATAATGCATATAGAATTCAGAAATCTGTTTCGTAAACAATTGTGAAAGGTTTTAAATGTGGATTTGTAAATTATATTTGTATTACTCCACTAGATGTAGTCATCTTATTGAGATAGCAGATGACACAATTCACATTAAGTTTGTTTGGCTGTATTTGTTTTAAGACTCCTCCGCAAGTTCATGCTAATCTTTGCATGGGATAGAGAGCATGACGAGCACATACCTATTCATTTAAGAAAATTATTAAACATTTGACTGAACTTTTTATTATTTTGACAACCCTCCATTTCAAATTATTTTCCCTGAGGTGTTTGTCCACAGAATCTTTTTTCAACACAACGACATTAAACATTAAAGAATGTTATCAGTTACTATAGCCATCTTCTTTGACTCAAATAAAGCAACATCTCTGGTGTACATATGCTAAACATCTTTGTTTCTCAACTTCAGCCATATTTGTTAGATGTAATGCAAACACATTTGAGAACTATGATGTTCCACACTTTTGTAAATGTTATAGGAAAAAATCTAATATAATATTTACATAGGAATTATCTTAGCGCAAAACAAATTGACTAAAATCACTGAATTACGAAATGCAAAATTGTGTACGGCATTTGGCCAAAGATAATTTTAGCTATAATGAGCACATAAGAGAAAACTTCTCCTTGTATTGATAATCGATCTGTTTGCATTCTGTTTTTGCATAGCTTTCAGGTGATGAGTTCTTTCTGATTGTGGTCAAACATGCAGTGTATGTTAATAGGAATTTATGAACAACTACAGCATAAAAATAAAAGGATAGTCCTTCTAGATGAGTGTTTAAAACTTAAAGTGTGATATCCTTTTTTGGTTGTCTTTTCCGACCTGTCTATGATCATGTCTACCTGTGTCACAAAGACACATAATAGCCCCTACCTCAACTTGAAAATGGGTCTTGCCATTTTCTGTTATGACTGTTACACTTAATACAAACCCATCTATTACACTTAAAGTTAGACATTAAAAGCCAAGGATGCCACAGACACTATTTCCTGTGTCTGCGTCTCTAAACATCACTCCAGTAAATAAATCGCAGATGATACGTAGCTAATTCATTGAAAGGGGCATGTTTTCTACCATTTTAGACGGTCTGCACCAACACACAGACACATGTTTTAGGTATTGATCTGACCAAAAGGTTTGATCCAGGAAACACGCACGACTGCAACTGATTGTCTTCATAATTGATCTACTTTTACTAAAACAATGTGGCATGAAGTTACTGTCCTCAACAGCACAGTCCCCTGCAATGTTGTAAAGTATATAAAGTATAAATGTGAAAAGTATATCTTTATTTTTTCTAAATATCTAAACATGTATTTAGCTTAAATATTAGTTAAGTGTTTACAAAGTTGTCAAGCCTGATGTTGTCTCTAAGAACATTTGATATAGTTTATCATTTTGAATTTTATAACATATATTTCACCAAACCTAAAGGACTGAAAAATAGGTTTAGCATCAGTCCACATTTTAGCTGTTAGCCAGAAAATGCAAGTGAACTGAGATATCATTACTGAGATAATCTACAGAATGTGAAACAAGCTTACAGTTACATTAGAGTTTTGGATTCTAGTTTGCTGAATATTGTTTGTTTGAATATAATATTGTTTGGTGCTTTTCCAAACTCCCTGAAAACTGCAGTTGTTAAACCCCTTCTGAAAAAGAACAATCTTGATAACACCATATTGAGCAACTATAGACCAATATCAAATCCTCCTTTTATAGGCAAGATTATTGAAAAGGTAGTCTTTAATCAGCTGAACAAATACTTAAACTCAAATGGATACCTGGACAATTTTCAATCTGGTTTCCGACCGCATCACAGCACAGAGACATCGCTCATTAAGATAATAAATGATATTAGCTTTAATTCTGAATCTGGCAAAATATCAGTGCTGGTACTACTAGATCTCAGTGCTGCGTTTGATACTGTCGATCATAACATACTACTAGAGAGACTGGAAAACTGGGTAGGGCTTTCTGGCATGGTAATCAAATGGTTCAGGTCATACTTAGAAGGGAGAGGTTATTATGTGAGTATAGGAGAGCACAAGTCTAAGTGGACGTCCATGACATGCGGAGTCCCACAAGGCTCAATTCTTGCACCGCTCTTGTTTAGCCTGTATATGCTCCCACTAAGTCAAATAATGAGAAAGAACCAAATTGCCTATCCCGATGATCGATGATACCCAGATTACCTAGCCTTATCTCCAAATGACTACAGCCACATTGACTCCATCTGCCAATGTATTGATGAAATTAACAGTTGGATGTGCCAGAACTTTATTCAGTTAAACAAGGAAAAAACTGAAGTCATTGCATTTGGAAACAAAGATGAAGTTCTCAAGGTGAATGCTTACCTTGACTCTAGGGGTCTAACAACTAAAAATCAAGTCAGGAATCTTGGTGTGATTCTGGAGACAGACCTTAGTTTCAGTAGTCATTTCAAAGCAGTAACTAAATCAGCATAATATCATCTCAAAAAAAAAAACATTGCAATAATTAGAGGTTTTGTTTCCAGTCAAGACTTGGAGAAACTTGTTCATGCCTTTATCACCAGCAGGGTGGACTATTGTAATGGTCTCCTCACCGGACTTCCCAAGAGCACCATTAGACAGCTGCAGCTCATCCAGAACGCTGCTGCCAGAATTCTGACTAGAACCAGAAAATCTGAGCATAGTCCAGTCCTCAGGTCCTTAGACTGGCTTCCAGTTATATTTAGGATTGATTTTAAGGTACTTACTCGTTTATTATCAGTGTTGGGAGTAACGCGTTACAAATGTAATGCATTACAGTAACGGATTACTTTTTGCTGTAACGCAGTAGTGTAAGGAATTACTAATCACTTTTCAGTAATATTTTACTCGGTACATGTTCAGTAATGCATGCGTTACAACACACTTTTAGCCCAAAATGTAATTGTTAAAAAAAAAAAAAACAGCAAGACCGCGAGACATTAACAAATCAAAAATGCAGCAAGTAAGTTCTATATCCTGTTCGTGGTCAGTCAATAGCCGCGTGTGGTGTCCAAGTTTGTAAATAAAAACTAAACGACAGCTTCTGATATATTTGTTTAGCGATTTATTTCATTCATCTCCCTCTCGCTGGTGGAACTGTGTGACGTAGTCCAGTGAAGGAGTGTTTAGGTCGGGTTTTACAGGAGTGCCTCGAAGCTACTGGCCCGACAGTGGAAACGCGGCATGATTTCGGCCTCTGTGCTTGAGCTCCAAGGCTATTAGCCCCGCCCGGCTCACTGTAAGCCCTGGCTCGCACTGGCCAGTGGAAAAGCGGCTAATGGGTGAAGATGGCAGAGGACTGTACATGCGCGAGATGGATGTATGCGCATCTTGTCATGGCATTAGAGTTTACATATAGTCCTGTTGTGTCTAATATGAATAGACCCAAGCTATTCACAGATAATCACTTTACCTCTACCATACTTCTAACAGACTTGGATCGTTTGTGATTCAGGTTGTCATCCTTTCTTGCATTGTCTTGATCCTTCACTTTTCCAATTATAAGCTATATTGTTAGTGGCCTGGATAGCCCACAGTCATTATGCTACACAATATATGCTACACCCTCTACTGGATGTAAAATGCTCTGCAATACATTTTGTGATTTTAGAATGTTAAGTATGGTAACACTTTAGAATAGGGAACACTTAACTACGAATTTCTCCTCAATAAATTCCTAATTTGCTGCTTATTAATAATTAGTAAGGTAGTTGTTAAGTTTAGGTATTGGGTAGGATTGGGAATCGGACATTAGGTCATGTAGAATAAAGCAGTAATATGTGCTTAATTACTGCTAATAAATGGCTAATATTCTAGTAATATGCATGCTAATAAGCAACTAGTTAAGAGACCCTAAAATAAAGTGTTACCTTAAGTTCTACTTCTGTAGTTATTTTGGTAGTTTGTATTTTGGTGAAAGTAACTCAAAAGTAATTCAGGAGTCATGTAACGCATTACAATTATGAGACAGTAATATTGTAAGGTAAGGAATTACTTTTAAATAACAGTAACAAGTAATCTATAATGTATTACAGTTTGGAAGTAACTTGCACAACACGTTTATAAATCACTCAATGGACTAGGACCTAAATATATAGCAGATATGTTCACTGAATATAAACCTAACAGAGCACTCAGATCATTAGGATCGAGTCAGTTAGAAATACCAAGGGTTCACACAAAACAAGGGGAGTCCGCTTTTAGTTATTATGCCACCCGCAGTTGTCACATTTAAATGCAGACTCAAAACTCATCTGCTTAGCTGTGCATTTATTGAATGAGCACTGTGCAATGTCCGAACTGATTGCACTATATTTTATGTATAATCATTTTCTATTCTTAACTGTTTTAAATTCATTTTAAACCTCTTAAATCAATTTTAAAACATTTTCAAAGTTTTTAAATTCATTGTTTTATTGTTGTGATTATTTTTTTCTTTTCTTTTATGTAAAGCACTTTGAATTACCATTGTGTATGAAATGTGCTATAATAATAAACTTGCCTTGCCTTGTTACTGTTAAACAGGTTTAACATCTAATTACTCCATTGTGAAGACACATACTGTATAAACCACAAAGTTTTTCACTGTAGTAGGCCGACTCTGAAACCAGACCAAACAAAAATTAGCTTGAGCCTTAGTTGTAGCACTATGAAAATCGTTGTGTTTTTATCTTTCTATGATTTGTTAGTGCTGTTCTGAACCGCGGTTTCATTTTAACATCACAATTCGTATTGTGAAAACGACAGAATTCTTTTTGGTGACATATGCACGGCTTCTCTAGTCATTGAGCTGTATTAAACTCCACCCCCTGTAGAACTCCTTTACCCGCCCCCCCATCACAACAACCAATCAAACAACGGCCGAAACGTAGAAACAAGACCTTTCCCCCAAACAATTGATTTTGTTCGAATGTACAAAAAATCCGCCACTACTTCCTCGTGACTACGGCTACGCTACACTCCTGGTGATCGAAGAGCGACTGTTCAGGATAAACTCTGCAGTTATCGCAGGCTTTCCTAGATCTGCGACCAATACCAAGTTTGACAGCACGGTTGACGGAACTACTGCAACATCTTGTTGATCAAAACATTATCTGCATGGATCGACAGAATCAGCTTCAACAATCCAATTTGTCTGAGCCTCAGGCACTCTGCAATTTCTATTTCAGTTTCAATTTTCGGTTTATGGTTCAGATCCCCCGAAGAGTTATTAATTGAAAAATTGCAGAGTGCCTGAGGCTCAGACAAATTGGATTGTTGAAGCTGATTCTGTCGATCCATGCAGATAATGTTTTGATCAACAAGATGTTGCAGTAGTTCCGTCAACCGTGCTGTCAAACCTGGTATTGGTCGCAGATCTAGGAAAGCCTGCGATAACTGCAGAGTTTATCCTGAACAGTCGCTCTTCGATCACAGGAGTGTAGCGTAGCCGTAGTCACGAGGAAGTAGTGGTGGATTTTCTGTACATTCGAACGTAATAAATTGTTGGGGGAAAGGTCTTGTTTCTACGTTTCGGCCGTTGTTTGATTGGTTGTTGTGATGGGGGGGCGGGTAAAGGAGTTCTACAGGGGGTGGAGTTTAATACAGCTCAATGACTAGAGAAGCCGTGCATATGTCACCAACAAGAAGTTCTGTCGTTTTCACAATACGAATTGTGATGTTAAAATGAAACCGCGGTTCAGAACAGCACTAACAAATCATAGAAAGATAAAAACACAACGATTTTCATAGTGCTACAACTAAGGCTCAAGCTAATTTTTGTTTGGTCTGGTTTCAGAGTCGGCCTACTACAGTGAAAAACTTTGTGGTTTATACAGTATGTGTCTTCACAATGGAGTAATTAGATGTTAAACCTGTTTGAACAGTAACAAGGTAAGGCAAGTTTATTTTTATAGCACATTCATACACAATGGTAATTCAAAGTGCTTTACATAAAAGAAAAGAAAATATTAACAATAAAACAATGAATTTAAAAACTTTGAAAATGTTTTAAAATTGATTTAAGAGGTTTAAAATGAATTTAAAACAGTTAAGAATAGAAAATGATTATACATAAAATATAGTGCAATCAGTTCGGACATTGCACAGTGCTCATTCAATAAATGCACAGCTAAGCAGATGAGTTTTGAGTCTGCATTTAAATGTGACAACTGCGGGCGGCATAATAACTAAAAGCGGACTCCCCTTGTTTTGTGTGAACCCTTGGTATTTCTAACTGACTCGATCCTAATGATCTGAGTGGTCTGTTAGGTTTATATTCAGTGAGCATATCTGCTATATATTTAGGTCCTAGGCCATTGAGTGATTTAAACAGTGTTGTGCAAGTTACTTCCAAACTGTAATACATTATAGATTACTTGTTACTGTTATTTAAAAGTAATTCCTTACCTTACAATATTACTGTCTCATAATTGTAATGCGTTACATGACTCCTGTATTACTTTTGAGTTACTTTCACCAAAATACAAACTACCAAAATAACTACAGAAGTAGAACTTAAGGTAACACTTTATTTTAGGGTCTCTTAACTAGTTGCTTATTAGCATGCATATTACTAGAATATTAGCCCATAGATTAGCAGTATTTACGCCATTATGAATGCGGTCTTCCCATGACCGTCTATATATCCATAATCCTACCCAATACCTAAACTTAACAACTACCTTACTAATTATTAATAAGCAGCAAATTAGGAATTTATTGAGGAGAAATTCGTAGTTAAGTGTTCCCTATTCTAAAGTGTTACCATACTTAACATTCTAAAATCACAAAATGTACTGCAGAGCATTTTACATCCAATAGAGGGCGATATGGCGTAGCATAATGACTGTGGGCTATCCAGGCTACAAACAATATAGCTTATAATTGGCAAAGTGAAGACTCAAGACAATGCAAGAAAGGATGACAGCCAGAATCACAAACTATCCAAGTCTGTTAAAAGTATGGTAGAGGTAAAGTGATTATCTGGCAATATCTGTGAATAGCTTGGATCTATTCATATTAGACACAACAGGACTATATATAAACTCTAATGCCATGACAAGATTCGCATACGTCCATCTCATGAATGTACAGTCCTCTGCCATCTTCACCCATTAGCCGCTTTTCCACTGGCCAGTGCGAGCCAGGGCTTACAGTGAGCCGGGCGGGGCTAATAGCCTTGGACCTCAAGCACAGAGGCCGAAATCATGCCGCGTTTCCACTGTCGGGCCAGTAGCTTCGAGGCACTCCTGTAAAACCCGACCTAAACACTCCTTCACTGGACTACGTCACACAATACAAAGTTCCACCAGCGAGAGGGAGATGAATGAAATAAATCGCTAAACAAATATATCAGAAGCTGTCGTTTAGTTTTTATTTACAAACTTGGACACCACACGCGGCTATTGACTGACCACGAACAGGATATAGAACTTACTTGCTGCATTTTTGATTTGTTAATGTCTCGCGGTCTTGCTTTTTTTTTTTTTTAACAATTACATTTTGGGCTAAAAGTGTGTTGTAACGCATGCATTACTGAACATGTACCGAGTAAAATATTACTGAAAATTGATTAGTAATGCCTTTCAATACTCCGTTACAGCAAAAAGTAATCAGTTACCGTAATGCATTACTTTTGTAACGCGTTAATCCCAACACTGGATTTAAAAACGAGTAAAAGTACTTTAAAATCAACCTAAAATAAACGGGAAGCAGTTGTAAGGACTGAGGACTGGACTATGCTAAGATTTTCTAGGTTCTAGTCAAGAATTCTGCAGCGCGTTAGTGATGAGCTGCAGCTGTCTAATGGTTCTTCTGGGAAGGACGGTGAGGAACAATTACATTAGTCCACCCTGCTGGTGATAAAGGCATGAACAAGTTTCTCCAAGTCTTGACTGGAAACAAAATTCTAATTCTTGCAATGTTTTTGAGATTATAGTATTCTGATTTAGTTACTGCTTTGACATGAATACTGAAACTAAGTTCTGTCTCCAAAATCACACCAAGATTCTTGAATTGATTTTTAGTTGTTTGACCCCTATAGTCAATGTATGCATTCACCTTGAGAACTTCATCTTTGTTTCCAAATGCAATGACTTCAGTTTTTTTTCCTTGTTTAACTGAAGAAAGTTCTGGCACGTCCAACTGTTAATTTCATCAATTCATTAGCAGAGGGAGTCAATGGGGCTGTAGTCATTTGGAGATAAGGCTAGGTAAATCTGGGTATCATCAGCATAGCTGGATAGGCAATTTGGTTCTATCTCATTATTTGACTTAGTGGGAGCATATACAGGCTAACAAGA
Source organism: Sinocyclocheilus anophthalmus (assembly GCA_018155175.1). Classification (NCBI taxonomy): domain Eukaryota; kingdom Metazoa; phylum Chordata; class Actinopteri; order Cypriniformes; family Cyprinidae; genus Sinocyclocheilus; species Sinocyclocheilus anophthalmus. The sequence goes on along the minus strand of JADLZN010001564.1, from coordinate 168,167 downwards.
GCGGTGCAAGAATTGAGCCTTGTGGTGGACTCGCATGTCATGGACGTCCACTTAGACTTATGCTCTCCTTTACTCACATAATAACCTCTCCCTTCTAAGTATGACCCGAACCATTTGAGTACCGTCCCAGAAAGCCCGACCCAGTTTTCCAGTCTCTCTAGAAGTATGTTATGATCAACAGTGTCAAACACAGCCCTAAGATCTAGTAGTACCAGCACTGATATTTTGCCAGAATCAGAATTAAAGCGAATATCATTTATTATCTTAATGAGCGATGTCTCTGTGCTGTGATGCGGTCGGAAACCAGATTGAAAATTGTCCAGGTATCCATTTGAGTTTAAGTATTTGTTCAGCTGATTAAAGACTACCTTTTCAATAATCTTGTCTATAATAGGAAGATTTGATATTGGTCTATAGTGGCTCAATATGGTGTTATCAAGATTTCACTTTTTCAGAAGGGGTTTAACAACTGCAGTTTTCAGGGAGTTCTGGAAAAGTCCCAAGCAATAGTATACTCAAAAAACAATATTCAGCAAACTAGAAATCAAACTCTACTGTAACTGTAAGCTTGTTTCACGTTCTGTAGATTATCTCAGTAATGAAATCTCAGTTCACTTGCATTTTCTGGCTAACAGCTAAAATGTGGACTGATGCTAAACCTATTTTTCAGTCCTTTAGGTTTGGTGAAATATATGTTATAAAATTCAAAATGATAAACTTTATCAAATGTTCTTAAAAATATAAACATCAGGCTTGACAACTTTGTAAACATTTAACAAATAATATTTAAGCTAAATACATGTTTAGATATTTAGAAAAAATAAAGATATACTTTTCACATTTATACTTTATATACTTTACAACATTGCAGGGGACTGTGCTGTTAAGGAAAGTAACTTCATGCCACATTGTTTTAATAAAAGTAGATAAATTATGAAGACAATCATGACAACACGCAGTTGCAGTCGTGCGTGTTTCCCGGATCAAACCTTTTGGTCAGATCAATACCTAAAACATGTGTCTGTGTGTCGGTGCAGACCCTCTAAAATGGACTAAAACATGCCCCCCTTTCAATGAACTAACTACATGTAACTACATCTCTGATTTATTTACTGGTGTGATGTTTAGAGACACAGACAAAAGGAAATAATGTATGTGGCATCCTTGACTTTTAATGTCTAACTTTAAGTGTAATAGACAGGTTTGTATGACGTGTAACAGTCATAAAAGAAAATGGCAAGACTCATTTTCAAGTTCAGGTAGGGACTGTTATGCGTCTTTGTGACACAGGTAGACAGGATCATAGACAGATTGGAAAAGACGACCAAAAAGGATATCACACTTTTAGTTTTAAACACTCATCTAGAAGACTATCCTTTCGTTTTATGGTAGTTGTTCATAAATGCTTATTAAATACACTGCTTGTTTGACCCAATCAGAAAGAACTCAATCGCCGAAAGCTATGCCAAAAAACAGAATGCAAACAGAGCGATTATCCAATACAAGGAGGAAAGTTTTATCTTGTGCCTTATAGCAATTATCTTTGGCAAATGCACGTACACCCACTTTTGCATTTCGTAATTCAGTGATTTTAGTCAATTTGTTTTGCGCTAAGATAATTCCTATGTAAATATTATATTAGATTTTTTCCTATAACATTTACAAAAGTGTGGAACATCATAGTTCTCAAATGTGTTTGCATTACATCTATCAAATTTGACAGAAGTGGAGAAACAAAGATGTTTAGCATGTGCACACATTGTAGATGCTTACGTACACCAGATATGTTGCTTTATTTGAGTCAAAGAAGATGGCGATAGTAACTGATAATATTCTTTAATGTTTAATGTCGTTGTGTTGAAAAAGATTTTGTGGATAAACACCTTAGGGGAAATAATTTGAAATGGTGGTTTGTCAAGATAATAAAAAGTTCAGTCAAATGTTTAATAATGTTCTTAAATGAATAGGTATGTGTTCGTCATGCTCTCTATCCCATGCAAGGATTAGCATGAACTTGCCGAGGAGTCTTAAAACAAATACAGCCAAACAAACTAAATGTGAATTGTGTCATCTGCTATCTGAACAAGATGACTACATCTAGTGGAGTAATACAAATATAATTTACAAATCCACATTTAAAACCTTTCACAATTGTTTACGAAACAGATTTCTGAATTCTATATGCATTATGAACATTTATTTTCTTGCTGTACTCTCTTTCTATGTGATTTGGTCTCTTGAATGTACAAAGTTATGGATGAAATTTATCTATACTCTTTACAAGAGTGTGGAAATTTTAACATGCTCAAACTTAAATGAATGTGCAGCTTTCAGTGTAATGGTTTGATTTGTTTCAGTTGTAATAGTTTTAAGGGTAAAACAGCAACATTTTATTTTCGTGTTGATGCTTCATGTGATCGCACTTCGTGAAGTTGCAATAAAAGAAATATCTCAAAGAGAAAGATTGTTACTAAATTTCTTCTACTAAGAGTCTTCACCTAAAAACATACACAGTCCAACAAACAAAACTGTGAACGGCCATCCGTAATCGTGATAAAATGACTAAATCTATTGGGGTATATGAAAAATGTCTGTCAAAAAATATTGTGATTTTTAGATGAAAAAATATGTTGGCATGCAAAAAACTCACAAATGTTTTAGCACAGCTATTTACAGATAGTATGAGAACTATATACTGTGTCACTTGCCATATAATTCATTACCAGTGTATTAGGGTCAAAAGGAAATGATGATAATAGTTGAAACATCCTTAGCGTGTACATCTCTTTCATGTTGAAAATCCCAGATTCTGGTGCTTTTAATCTTTTAGTAAATCATTTAAAATGACATGATACCTACAGATAGTCAGAATGTATAAAGCTACTTGGTTGGCATGAAGCTTCATCTGGATAACCAGAAGCAAAGTTTTGTGTTCAAGGTATGAAAATCTACACAGGTAAAGGTTTCATGAACATTAGAAAACAACATGTAATCCGTGTGATTGTAAACACCTCGGGTAAATAATTTGAAAAGTAGATCTGTCAAATGAGAAAAGTTCAGCAATACATTTAAAACATTTTCTGAAGTAAAAAAAAGAAAAGAAAAAAGATGTGTTTGTCACAAACACATCCAAAGAGATTTCTGTTCATATGAGAAAAACATTTGGCCGCATTAATGATATGAAAAAAAAAACAATGCTGGTCATCAGGCTATTTGAAAGAAATTACAGAATAAAACCAGTTTCATTTAAAGGCAATAGACCGTGTGCCTTGCTTTAGTGACACACAATGTGTTTAAAATTGTAGGTGTAATTATTTTACTGAGAAGCTTTAAGTGATAAAGTATATTTGTACTTTGCATTTCACATACTATCTGTGGGCTGGATTAAAATGAATACATTTCTTAAATAACAACAAAAATTCAACAATGTATACAATTTTGCCTGTAATGTTGTTTTATGAATTTCAGAAACTGACAAAAGTTTCCTATGAGGTAGGTTAGGTACAGCTGGGGGGGGGGGGGGGGTATGGTGATATAAGTTTGTACAGTATAAAAACCATTACGACTATGGAGAGTAATGGTCTTTGCGAATGCTCTGATTTTTTTTTCTTTCCCATTAACATTTAGCCCGTATATCAGGTAGACATTTGGATGTCTTTCAACCTAAAACAAAGCACAACCCCCAAACATGACAGTTTTTTTCTTCCACCACTGAAAGGTAGCGGGCCCCTTCCTGCTCAGAAGGTAAGAGACATTAACATATAACCTATAGATTAGTACATAGTGAGGTGTTGACATAAACACTGCTGTACAGACCCAAAAGTCAGGAAGGAGACATTTGAAGAAAGGATGACTTCAGACTATTTAGGACATTCATGTGAAAAGTTACATCCTAACTAACTTTTCAATGCATGTCTGATACTACCAGTCAGGGTAACACATTGCAATCCAAATACACACAGCAACACAGTCCACAGACAGGAACTGAGCATACATGTCTGGGAACACCTTCATTCACAGATAGACAACTGGACTCCATGGATCACACTTTAACTCATGCAAGTTCTCTTAGAACTTTCTTGCTTTATTTCTTAAACTATTTTATTGCTTCTTCATTTGCATTCATGAGTGGAAAAATGTACTGCAGCTCTTAGGGTCTAAAAGAACATGTCCAGACATAACACTTTTTCAGAAGCATGGATGGATTAGATAGTTGCTGACTTGGATAATTGTTTGCCATTTTGATCTGTTGAGCCACCTGAGCAACCATTGATGACAATAACGACAAATGTTTGGAAGAGTCTTTCACCCCAAAACATAAGAGTGTGATTACTCTCATCTCATTCATACTTGTTCTTATTCAAAGGTGTGAAACAACTAGACAGCTTGAAGGACCAACCCAGTCTGAGATCGCTGTAACACTTCATAACACACGGTAAAACAAAATGCTTGAATCACTTCAAGAAACAGGAACAGGAGGTCAGATGTCAGATCGACACAGGTGGTCAGAGGTTTCAATTTGATATCTGTGGGTCATAAACAGCAACAGGAACAGGACATCAAAGGATCAATTTGACACCTGGGGTCATAAATTAATCACTTTTGACAGGTAGTCCCCCATATTTTCTTCTTACCACGGCTGTATTTACAATAGAACATAACCTTGAATGCAGTATTGCTTAAAAGTTTACTCAATAAAAAATGAATAATGAAATGAAAATTGTCATAATTTATTCAATGTCATTCCAAACCTGTATGACTTAATTTTCGGAGAATTAAGAACTGAGCTGTCTGAAGGACTCTTCCAGAAAAATGACATAAAGCTGAGCTGTGATATTCAAGATGAAAATGACTTCTTATGTGGAATACAAAAGAAGAGATTTTGAAAATATCTGTCTGTTTATTTATTTATTGTCCATAGAATAGAAGTCAAAAGTCGCCATGACAGATTGCAGATTTTTTTATTTTGGGTGAACTATCCCTTTAAATGTTGCAGTTGTGCTAGTATTTATACAGTGTCACATACTTTAGAAAAGGTGTTATGCTGTAGCTTTATGTATCTGTTCTGTCATGTTGCTGGGAGAGATCTTCAGTGGAGCGTTTTTGGATGGCGTGACGAATTGTTCTTTGGCAATTCTACCTCAATAGAACTTTAATCTGTTTATTTTTCTGTAAACCCACATATGTGCCCACAAGAATGGCACACCAAGGGAGAGGGAGTGAAAGTAAGCAAGATAGCTGTGCTGTGTGTTTTTGTTGGCATCAGAGATGGAGGAGCTGTTGTGGCACCTTTGTGTTTGTTAGCTAGTCATGGGCAAATAAACTATTCTTATTCTTGAGCTGTAGGTTTCTGTGAGTGGTTTGCTCTCCTCACAGTCACTCACTTTCATTATTGCATGAACTTTCTTTCTTTCTCAGGTTTGCGTAATTTGTTAGTAAAATATGGTCTGATTCTCAGTTTCAGAGTCATCACCCATAATATCCAGATTTTGATGTATGACTCAAGGGTCAAGGTTTATCTGGCTGGCATGCTGGTAGATTCTGTTACTACACCATTTATAGGTAAAAAACACCTTTCTTCATTGTTAGCATTCAAATGTTGCTGATTTTATTTTTTATTTTATTTTAAATTCATAGTTTTATTCAACAAGGATGCATAAAGACGTATTCTACAAAAGATTTATTTTCCAAATAAATGCTTTTTTCTATAAATCAAAGTATCCCGGAAAAAAAATATAATTTTTCACAAAAATATGAAACCACTGAACAGTTTTTTTCAATATTGGTAATAATAGGAAATGTTTCTTGAGCATCAAATCAGCATATTAGAATGATTTCTGAAGGATCATGTGACACTGAAGACTAGAGTAATGATGCTGAAAATTCAGCTTTGCATCACAGGAATAAATTACATTTTTAAATAAATTAAAATAGAAAACAGCCAAGCAACTGCCATTGACATGAAAGGAAATGCTAATGGATAGCTTTGTCCATGCATTAAAGACAACTTCAATGGGACAGTTAACCCATAAATGAATGTGCATATTAAACCGTTTAAATACTTTTTAGAAGTGATTTTACAGACTATCATGGATTTCCTCTCTTAAATCTATCATATGACTGCAAAGGATTTAAAATATAGTGCACAAGTTATAGGCCTATGTACCGTTTTATCGTGCCTTTTTGTTTATCATCCTTTTTGTTTCTAGTCATCTACTTGTCACTGTGAGATTCTTTTGAAGAAACACTTTACCACTTCCCTTAGCGATTATGAAGAATGAAATGCACCAATCAAATCTGTTCTAATGAGACAAACACAAGGCAGATGAGGTGAGCTGCCCTGCTGTAACGGTCAACCGCAGCGGGGCTAAGTATAGCTGCGTTTCCCTGTGTTTGTGCCCAGGCTGGTGGATGTGTTTAATGTGGAGGGGGGCGGAGACGGTGCAGATTGTGGCCACATCCCGTGCTGGTAGCCAGGGCCAGTGCAGTGTAACTGTTGATGGTTTGGCAGGCCTTTACCTCTGTGTCAGTAGGGTGGGAAGGGAGGGCAGCTTTCCGCTAAGATTTCTGTACAGTCCAAACGGACACTGTTTGAGGAAGTGAAACCTGTCCGTCACAGCGAGTGCCACAGAGAGCACCGTGCGGGTAGGGTGAAAGAAGTGTGACCAGATAGACTGTCGAACAGCTACGAGTGTTTAAAAAAGTGCACTTGAAAATAAGCAAGTGTTGATTTGTAACTACAGGTCCGAAATGACTTGGACAAAGTGCGCATTGTGGTTTTTCACCGGCCCTCAGGTTAAAAGTTGTCTTTGTTTGTGTTTAAGCCCCTGAACGTGAAGATAACACACACACACATACTCTCTGTCCCCCGCAGGTCTCATATCTGGCATCTCCTGTTGCAGTTGCTCCCCCTTCCTCTGCCTGTCATCCCTTGTCAATGTGGTCAGTAAAGCATGACTAGCCATCCTCCCCTCTGGAGTCTGTGTGACTATCACTGACCGAGAGCTCCTCCCTCCCTGCATCCCTCTCTTTCTTTCTTTTCTCTCTCTCTCTCTTTCTCTCCTTCCTCTTTCCTTCCTCTCTGACATTCTTTTCTCTCACTCGCTCTCTGTGCCATCTGTTGCTTTGCTTAACTACCACACTCTCGTAATCTCACTCGTCTCCCTCTCTCGAGCGCGGCTGTTGTCACTTTAGCTCAGTATGGTGAACTCACAGGCTATTTTTGGTAACTGAACTTCTTTTTTTCCGGAACACGTTGAGGGTCGTGTGCCTGAGTGCCTCTGTGTTAATAAAACCCTGACAGACGTGAGACTTGTGAAGACTTGGGTTCACATAGCCCTGTCTGTTTATCTGCTGAATAAATCTCTCAATTTCAGCGTTTTTATTGGTTTCATGTGTCTTATTTATCTGTTATTTTCTAATTTGCCAAAGGACTGAGTATATTTGATCTCACCCATAAGTGAAACTGATGTGGTTTGCATGTCAAATGAAATATTTTGACTTTTATTTTGTGATTTGAGTGAATAGATTCAGTTTATTTGAGTCCAGGACAGGTGAAGTTTGTTCATGTGTGCAGATCGAATCAAACCATCCTTCTTGTTTGTAAGTCCCTCCCCCCTGGTGGAAGTTCACCAGAAGTGCACTCACTGACCTTTTGATGGGCTCTCTGATTGGGTAGATGTTTTAAAAGTCACTCCATGACAGGAGCAGGCAGTCCTAATTTCAGCTCAAATCATTTTTGTGCGTAGCTTCATAAACAAACATTCAAGAAAAGGCTCTCCAGTTCATTCTGTCTCTAAATATTTGGACAATTTTCAATGGAAATAAGATATTTAAGGTTTTATGTACTCTTAATATTCTCTCTATTTCTCTCAGTGATAGAGTATTTTGTTGGAGTCAATATTCAATCTGTTATATCTATTTGAATAAAATATTTGTAATACTGCAACAAGAGTCATACTCACAGTACATAATAGCTCTAAGTTAAACAAAATAAAGAGTTACAGTATAGAAAATGATTCTGCCGACTTTGTGTAAGCATCTTGTAAGCTTTACTCTTATTGATAGTTGAAATCTTGTTGAAAAATAAAGAGTTATAGTTACAGAAAACAATTCTGACAACTTTCCTCTTTATAATGTTTAAAGGTTGTACTGTGAATGTAGCAATGAGAAGGGCAGAAACTATTCATGCTAGTATTATAGCCCAAGAACTGATATTTTGCACTAAAATTAGGTTTTCAAATTACCACAGTATTGTGTTCAGTGTTTTGAATGTTTAGGTCTAAATTTGCCATATGAGTGATTATACAAAAAAAAAAAAAAAACTAAATTAAATTAAGATTTTCTTTCCCCCGCTCACTGTTCTATTTTAAGTCTTCTGAAGATTTTTAGTCACTTTAGGACATAATAAATTAGTTTTTCAAAGTTTATGATACATAATATACAAAATGGCAAATGAACAAGAGTAAGCTGACCCACTTTAAGTGTCTTTAATAACTATGTACTAACATTTAAATTAATCATTTGATCAAAGTACTTATTGTGTGCATGCTATTTTTACGTTGTACTAAAATGTAATATTTAATTTCTGTATTTACATCTATAATTTCACTTTTGAACCAACTTCTACCACTTAATCCACACTTAAACCTAACATACTCAGTAACAGCGTTTTGCAATACAACATGTACACAATGAGTACATTGTACATAAAACTGTACATAAATGCTTAGTAGTTAAAGACACCTGATATAAAGTGTTTGATTGATTGAATGAGCAACACTCAAAATTCAGTTGAGCGGAGCAAAATATTTTAATAGATAATCATAAAGTGGTGGTGAATGTGCCCTTGACTTTGCAAAAAATGGCTATTTAATTTCTGTGGCAATGTGTGGCGATTTCTTTGGGCGCAGATTTCTTATGTATTTGTCTATGATCACTGTAACAGTGTATTTGACTCTGGCTGTGACCTTGAATTAGCTGTTTGTTCTCTCACTCTCTGCCTTCGGACAGAAGGGGTTAAACCTGCACACAGGAGGCAGCATGGTGTACACGGTGACCTCTGACCCCCAGGCCAGAGGAATGTGAAAACCCTTTAATCTCAAAACAAAACCTCAGACACACTCACGCAGCCAATATGGATGGCCAGTTCCCCCCTCTGTGGCAGTATTCAGCGAGCGTGAGTTTGTGTGGCCTAAAGAGAGGATGGTCATATATAAACTGCACACCCCCACTAACTGATGTGTCAAACTCTAATGAAACGCTCAAAGACTGTTCAGATTACCTGGATACACTTGTACGCAATGTTGGTCACTTTTTAATAGGTAGCTATTTAGATAGTATTGTTGGGAATAGGTTGGATTTAGTGTCAGAATTGCAAGTCAGTGTTTATTTGAGTGTGCATACAGCATGTTAGATGTGCTGTGTGATGGATGGGATGTATGCATGTGGAATGTTTTTGGTGGAGAAGCGTGACAATGGCGCAGGGCTCCCTGGAGCAGCTGAATGGAGTAGTGTCACCCCCTGCACCCTCCCTGCTGGGTGACGACTGCAGCAGCGCCACACAGCTGTCGCTTCCTATTATCCACATACATATGGATAAACATACTACTTTAAAGTCAACATGAATTGTCATTTGCAACTTGTTTACTTCTGTAATGTTACATATTTCTGAATTAAACAAGATAATCAGTAAGGAAAAAATATCTTGTGTAAAGTTTATCATTGGCGATTTGATTGGATGAAGAGTGGGTGTCCCATGCCAGAATGGACAGAAGACTTGTCTTTAGAATAATATACACCGAATCGTTCATGTTAAGGAATGTGGAATATATATTTTTTGTTGACTTTAATAGACGATCATGCATTAATTTACACTACTGTTCAAAAGTTTGGGGTTGGTTGATTGTTTTTTCTATTATGCTCATGATTGTTTTTTCTATTATGCTCACCAAGGCTGCTTGAAATCAATCTAATATGCTGATTGGCTGTTCAGGAAACAGTTCTTATTATTATCAATGTTCAAAATAGATGTGCTGCTTTGTATCTTTGTGGAAACCATGCTGCATTTTTTCTTGATAGAAAGTTCAAAAGGACAGCATTTATTTGAAATAAATCTTTTGTGACATTATAAAAGCCGTTGCTGTCACTTTAGAGCAAGTTAATACATCCTTGCTAAATAAAAGTATTGATTGTTGACCCCAACAAATTAATTAACAATAGTACTCAGTAGTTTATTGTTGGTTATGAAGTCGTTGTTACCAGGGAGTACATCTGTGTTGTTTGCAATGTGTTACATTTAGGCTATGTGATCTTTGTTTTGGACCAAATTAGAAAACTGTCTGTGGTCAGCAGGGAACAGGTGGATTTTGAACTGGAACTGCATCCATCAGGAAAGGGATGTTAATGCATAATACCCCATACTAATGTTAAATGCTTAATACTTAATACTTAAGCAAAATAATGTAGATAATAATCAGGAAAGGGATATGAGTGTATCACTCACTACCAAAGCAAAGGAAAGTAGGATGAATGAAGGCCCCTGGGTACTGAGTGCCAGGAGCATGGAGAAGGTGGTGTGTGGTGGTTTCCTTCGGTTGTGACCCTGGATCACAAAACCAGTCATTAGGGTCAGTTTTTTTTTAAATTGAGATTTATAGATCATCTGAAAGCTGAATAAATAAGCTTTCCATTGATGTATGGTTTGTTAGGATAGGACAAATTTTTGGCCGAGATACAGCTATTTGAAAATCTGGAATCTGAGGGTGCAAAAAAATCTAAATATTGAGAAAATAGCCTTTAAAGTTGTCCAAATTAAGTTCTTAGCAATGCATATTACTAATCAAAAATTAAGTTTTAATATATTTACAGTAGGAAATTTACAAAATATTTTCATGGAACATGATTTTTAGCATAAAAGAAAAATCAGTATTTTTGACCCATACAATGTATTTTTGGCTATTGCTACAAATATACCCCAGCGACTTAAGACTGCTTTTGTGGCCCAGGGTCATATATGAGTATGGCCCTGTGTACAAAACATAGTCTCAAATGTGCCATAATTCATTGACAAGAGATTCTCTGACTTTGTCCCTATAAATATTACATTACAGTACAGGTTATTTATAAAACCTATTATGTTTATATTTATAATACCTATAATGAAATTATATTCAAAAACAGCTTTGAACTGTTTTAATCACCTTTTGCCTTCATTAGTTTTATGATGTGATATTTATTTTTAAAAGTACAAATAGTCTCTCCATTATTATGGTAATAAAAACACTATGCTTAATAATTCTAAAATAATTATGAACATGTATTTATTTATTGTCCACCAGTGGACATGTTATCTTGCCAAAGTACACCAATATATAATATTAATAAAATCAATGTCTTATAAACCATGATAAAAGTGTAATATCGTAATATCGTACGATCTTACATACAACGTCACACGATATTACCCGTGTCGTACGACGTACGTATCGTACGACACGGGTAATATCGTGTGATATTTGTGCAATGGGGTTTTACTTAAGTATACATTTTTCTGTGGAACAGGTAGTGCTATTTAAGGGCTAATTTATTTGTCATCCCTAGAGGCAGCTTTGTGTCTGTGTTTGCTTTAGGATTACAGGAGCCTTACACGGTTTCATAACACTGGAGTACATGCTCACACGTGCATGACAGAACATGCATGGACACACAGAGCTTACTTTGTGCACCTCAATTGTTGATGTGGTATCGCAAGAGAAGAACTGCCAACTGCTGTTACTGCCCAGTTTACAGTTCTGTACATTACTGCCCTCTAGCTAGCGTAGTGGCAAAGGAAACGTGTTTTACAATGGTTACAGTATGCCCACAGGCAGTTGCACATTTTACCTTCATGTTCTAAGGAACCCATAATGTCAGATAAATCATGATTTTATTGTTGTAAATTATATTAGAGCTTGTGTGTCTGTTGATCAACCATGAACATGAACTATTTATTAATCTTGATTCATGTAAATATTTATACAATTTTTATTTGATTTATTAACATGTTTGTAATACATAAATATTGTTTGTTGTTCATTCTTAATGCAAATAATGGTAAAATATACAACTTGTGAAGTTAAGTTCAATAAATGCTCTTAAAGTATTGTTTACAGTTAGATCAAGTTAACTAATGTTAACAAACCTTGTTGTAAAGTGTTACTTTTAAATATTTGAAAAAAACAAAATTGAAATCAGATATTTGAAGAGAAACACTAATCAATGATGTATGTCTTTTTTTCTATGAAAGGGTGAAGATAATGATGAGCACTATCGTCATCTACTCGGCCTCAGTCATGGCAGGTGGGACTGGATGAGAGTGTGAAGGTAAACAAAAAAGACAGAAAAAGCACTTACATTACAAGTTTTCAGCTCAAACAAAAGGGTGTAAGCACTGTGTTTGGCTGTCTCCCTGTGTGTAACATAACATAAACATAACAAAACATAAATCGACATGCTTAAAAATGCCTGCTGTTTATTTATTTTTTTGTTGGTCACATGTTGTACACATAGCAGACAATTTAGGAGCCTGCATCCCCTTAAACGTCGCTGCGATATCGAACCAGAGCCTGGAAGGCAGGGCAGCCACGGCCGAGTTTCAATGGCAACGGCACCCTAGGGCTGCCATGGCAGCATCTGCCGCCGATGCCACACACCATATTGCCACACTGACGCTGGAGGACAAGGAACGACGAGGCGCCACCAAAGTGTTTGGAGGTCCCGCTGCAGGGAGGACGGAAAGAGAGACAGAGAACAAAAAAGAGAGGGAAGGGAAAGGCAGTGGGAACGAGTGTTTGGTGTGCGGTGCCCTCTTCAGCTCACAGGATAAGCTCCGGCTCCACGCGTTCTGTCACACAGGAGAGAAACCTTTCCACTGTTCCCAGCCCCATTGCCCTAAGGCTTTCAGCTCCAAATATAAGCTCTTTAGGTAGGTGCTACTTGCATGTAAAGGCCACAATATACTTCAAGTGTAATAGAAGAATACATTTTTGTAATGTAATTTTAAACTAAATCTGGCCAAAACCACCAATTTGTCTTGGTGGTTCGAAACACCTTGCCAACGTGGATTTTATGGAAAACTTTCCAAAAGCTGTTTAACAGCTTTGAACTGCCATTTGTCCATAGCAAGTACATAATAATAGGTGGGAGTGCTCTGAGCTCCACCTTCTTTAACAGTGAAATCTTTGTCGAGGTCAGACATGAGTGAAAACATGAACCTCATCCCTATGATCGGATGCTGCTCTTCTCTCATCGCTGTCGTTTTTGTTGTATGTTTGTTGTGTTAAGAAGATAAGTGCACAGGATTCTCATCTAAACACCACTCTCAGTAGCATGGCTAGCATCGGAAACTGCCATTGCAAAAAAAACGAAAAAGAACTTCACCATGAGTACATTGTGGCCTGCTTCTGGAGTATGCAAATACTCCATATGTACTTCATGTAGCCCTTAATTGAGTACATCAGCTGCTTTGTTCTGGGTTAAAATAGGATAAAGTATAGTACAGGAGTGTAGTCCAATCCTTTTCCTGGAGAGCCACTGTTCTGCAAAGTTTAGCTCAAATCCTAATTAAACACATCTGAACAAGCTAATCAAAGTCTTGAGGATTACTGTAAACTATAAAGTTAGGTGCGTTGGAGCTAAACTCTGCAGGACACCTGTCCTCCAGGAGCAGGTTTGGACACCTCTGATATAATAGTTTATACCAGGGATAGGCAACATTCGGTCCTGGAGTCCGATGTCCCTGCAGAGTTTAGTTCCAACCCTGAAAAAAAACCTCACCTGCCTGTAGCCCTAGTAATTCTGAATACCCTTGATGCGCTTGTTCAGGTGTTGTTTTATTAGAGTTGAACTAACTCTGCAGGTCACCGGCACTCCAGGACCGACGTTGCCTATCCCTAGTTTATAACTTGGAGAAGGGGTGTCCAACCTAGCTACTGGATGGCCAACTTCCCTGCCGGTTTTAAGCTGCAACCTTAATTAAACACAATTGAACCAGCTAATTAAGGTCTTAAGGATTACTAGAAACTTTCAGGCAGGTGTGTTGTAGCTGGTTTGAGCTTATCTATGCTGGAAGGTTTTCATCCAGGACATAGGTGTCCAGTCCCTTTTTTGTCTTCTGGGAGGCACTGTCCTGCATAGTTTTAGTTTCCACCAACTATTAAACCACACCTTAACAGCTAATCATGGTTTTACTAGGCATACTAAAAACATCAGGCATGTGTGCTGAGGCAATTTGGAGCCAAACTCTGCAGGACAGTGGCCCTCCAAGACCCAAGTTTGGACACCCCTACTTTAGAGTGTCCCCTTGCAGTCTGACATGAGCATAATGAATACAAAATTTCAGTTAGAAATTTCCAATGTGTCAATCTTTAGCTAAAAACTATTTTTGTCTCCTTTGTAGGCATATGGCCACACACTCCCCACAGAAGACTCATCAGTGCTCATTTTGTGAAAAGATGTTTCACCGCAAAGATCACCTGAAAAACCATCTGCAGACTCACGACCCCAATAAAGAGGCCTTTAAGTGCGAAGAGTGTGGCAAACACTATAACACAAAGCTGGGCTACAAGCGCCACATGGCCATGCACTCAGCCACAGCCGGTGATCTTACCTGTAAGGTGTGCTTGCAAAGCTATGAGAGCACGCCTGCACTCTTGGAGCACCTCAAGAGCCACTCAGGCAAGTCTTCAGGCGGTACCAAGGAGAAGAAACACCCCTGTGACCACTGTGATCGTCGCTTTTACACACGAAAAGATGTTCGCCGACACATGGTGGTACACACGGGACGCAAAGACTTCCTGTGCCAGTACTGTGCCCAACGTTTCGGGCGGAAGGACCATCTGACGCGTCATGTCAAGAAGAGCCACTCACAGGAGTTTCTGAAGATCAAGACAGAGTCCCCAGATATGTTGGGTTTACTTGGGTCTGGGTCTCCACCTTGTGCTGTGAAAGAAGAAATAAGCCCTATGATGTGCAGCATGGGACCTACCAAGGACTCAATGATGGCAAAGTCTTTCCATGGTGCCACCCCTTTTCCCATGGGCATGTACAACCCTCATCATCTCCAGGCCATGTCCAATCCGGGAGTGGGCCACCATCACTCACTGGTTCCAGGGTCTTTATCCAGTGCCATGGGAATGGGTTGCCATATGGAGCCCCCATCATCACTGCACCACCATCACCCACATCATCATCACCATCACCACCCTCACCATCATCACCACTCCCCACCTCCACATCAGCAGCAGCCTCCCCTACAAAATCAGCAACAGCAGCACCCTCAGCCACTGCCCAAGTACCAGCTCGGATCTACCTCATACCTGATGGACAAGCCCCTGAAGGTGGAGATGGAGAGTTTCCTGATGGATCTACAGAGTGGACTCCAGGTTCCTCCGCCACCCTCAGCCAACCCCCACTCAGCAGCTTCACCCAATAAGGAGGGTATGGAACCTCTGGCAGGATTGTCGGATGACCTTTGCGGGGACCCACTCATGTCCAAGAGCCCCGCTGTCATTGCTGAGTCTTTGTGTGCTGCTAACATGGATTTTTCTCATCTGCTGGGATTTCTTCCACTCAATCTGCCACCCTACAGTGCCCCCATGAGTTCAGGAGGACTGGTGATGGGTTATTCCACGCCCTCCACCATTTCTTCTTCCTCTTCCTCATCATCGTCAGCATCTTCGCATGCTGCCGAACCACATGCTGCCACAGCTGCAGTGCCTCTTACCTCTTTGCAACCTCAACCTCAGGAGCAACCAGGCTCCGGTGGGGGTCTCGGTCTTGGGTCTCTGCACCCACTCCCACCAGTGTTCAGCTCTAGCCTCAGTACGACCACTCTGCCTCGCTTTCACCAGGCCTTTCAATGAGGTCCCCACCCCAACCTGGCTTGCCACAGGGCCTCAGGGCAAAGGAGCATTAGTGCTCCACCTAGGGGTGGGGAGGTAGAACACTTGAACACATAGAATCCTTAACAAAAAGCGCACAACAGCTTTTTAATGAGCCTGGAGGAAAACAAGCATATGAAATATTATGGAGCTTTTATTTAGGCTGTCTGAATTTTAGCTATGATTTTTGAATACCCTTTTGAACCTCTCCCACCATCCCCTCTCCTACAATTTTGTAGTTAGACAGCAGCATCAGTAGGCCGTAAGGCATGGTACTGCATACTTTATAAAGTAATAATATTATTAGAAAAAGGAAAAGATTAATGTAGAAAAGTTAATCTGTCTTTGAGACTCTGAAAGACTAGTTTGAAGTGATATATGAATTTAGTTTTCTTTTCCAAATGTGAGGCCTGACTTTGCTCTGTTGTCTCTATTCTGTTAAGCTTAAAGTCAGGTAGTAGTTGGTTGCCCTTAAACTAAAACCGTCTTCATAGCCAGGAGTGGAAGAATTAGTGAAGGAATGAAGGAGTGAAATTGGTTTCTTTTTTTCTTTTTGTAAAAAAGACTCAAATCAAATCACTGTTATTACAAATTTCCAAATCAGTTGAAAAACAAATACTGTGCACCTGATTAGATATATAAAATATAATCTAAAATGTGTTCTTCCAGGGTTTTTGGTTGCAAATACAAATTTACACTTGTTGGAATGGTCAGTAACTAGTTTTTAAGTGAGAGAAGCAGAGGGACTGAAAATAGAAAGGCAAAGAGGCTAAAAAAACTGCACAATTTGTTCATTTGGTACAATGTGATCACTGACAGAACTAAAGCAAAAGAAATTTACATTCAAATCTTGCAGGTTTACAATTTATCTCAAAAGAAGCACTTTGTTTACAGCAGAAGGCACTTGACCTCTTTGGGTTGCCAAGGTGACCCACTGAAATCCCCTCCCTTTCCCCACTCTACCTTCACACTTCCTGAAAAGAGACACACGCACACATAAAGTTCAAACATCCCCCAAGTACTTTTGAATACTCCACAGCAATCTGAGTCTGGAAATGCTTTTCCTCCTTCCAGTACTAATTTTAAGTCTCCGTGGCAACTATATCTCACTTCCACATCCTTCCCACCAGATCATGATATAAATATATGTATTTTAAGAATAAAAAAGTATTTTAGTCAGGTTTATATTTTAGAGAGACATACATTGTAGTGATAACCCTGGTATATGTGAATGGAAAAAAAGACAAAACAAAAACAAGAATATTTTTTGCAGTGTACGAAGTACCACATCAAAAATATATATTATATTTGCTTCTTTTTAAGAACATTTTGTAATTTAGATAGTTGTATTAAAAAAAATTGCTGATGGATTTAAAAAAAATGTCTAGCAGGTTTACAGAATTATGTATCTTGCATCATATTGAACAAAATGGATGAAGTATTAGCTTTTCCTGTTCCTTGTTTTTCCATGCGAGTCAAAGGAGATGAATAGGATGGGATTTTACCTGCATATAATAGACTAATAGTGGCATAATCCAGTAGAATGGACTAGTCTTTAATCTTTAGAGCATGAACTAGAGGCCCAAAATGTGATCCAGGTTTCAGTTTGCATTTTTTATTCTCAGTATTCGATCAGACCTGACTGATGCTGTCTATTTGTGTGTTTGGTTGTACAGATTTTAACCTCCGTGATCATTTACACCGTCGCACTGAAATGTTCAGTTTTGATATTACAAAAACTGGAATTTAGAGGAGTTTTTGTCATATAATCTCTTATAAGTTGCCATTTCCCAGCAAGTGGACTGCACAAGTTCTTACCAAATAATCATTCATTACCGATGGCCATGTGAGGAAGGGTTGTGTGGAAAGAAACCGATGATCAATGTACCTGCAGTGAAGGCAGTGCCTCATACAAACAGATATAATTCTCTCTTTCTCTTCACATCATCCATTTGGGTAAATCTATTCTGTGTCCAGATCTGTGCTTATAGTGAATGTGAATATCTCACAAGCAGGAAAGACCATAGAAAGGTAAAAGGCCACATCGCAAAACTAAGACGAAACAATATTATGCTGCTCTTTGTGCTGTGGTTGCCAGCAACCATAGACCACTCTGGAAACATTTTAAACTGCAAATGATCTTTTAGCAGAAAACATGCACAGTAGTACACGTGAACTGTTTGTCCGTTTTCTCTGTTCCTCAGCTGCTTTGATTCGAATGAACATTTTATGAAAAGGGTCTGAAAAGAGACACAAAGAAGTCACCAGCCTGGTCTTTGACATTCAAAGCATGGGACATTTGATTGGGATATTGCCTAGTCGTTTTGTCATTATATTATTTTCTGTTTGTTGAAACAGGACCTCAAAACAATACAACGCATCACCTCATTTTTTTTTTTTCATACCAAAAACCTGGGGAGAAGAAACTTATTTTTGCACAATTGCTAACTAAAGAATAATTAAATGAGTGTTGCTTATACTTTAAGAGTGATTTTGTTAGAAATAATTGTTTCATAAGAAAGCCAAAAACATTGAGTTTTCCCTACATTAGTGGGATGATAATGATTCACAGGCATTCATGGATTTTTGGTCATTTTCCCAATAAATAATAATAATAAAAAAAAAAATGTAAACATAAAAGGTCATTTAAAATGATTTGAACTGTACATTTTGTGTACAGACCAAATATGACAATCACATATATATTTGTCGTTTTGGCTGAAGGTATCCAGAGAACTTTAAAAAAAAAAAAAAAAGATAATTATCATGATTTTAGAAATAGGAAAGATATGTGTTAACAGAATAAAAGGTCCTTTGGCCAATTTTAGAGTGTCTCCCTGGTTTTTTTGACGGATACTGAATTCTAGCACTTTTAAACCTTAAGAAAAAAACAAGAGAAAAAAAAAAAAAGATAGTGAGGCATGTTGAAGCCTGTACATGTTTGACTGGGTAAAATTGTGTGGTTTAATTTTGTATTTGATCTTGTATGTGCCATTAGTTTGATGTGTAGAGTTTATTCATCTTTATGTCGTTTTTGTTTTTCTCGTTTCCCAAAAGAGTAACAGTATTTTAGATAGATTTTCACAAATATTAACAGCATTGGCCCTTTTCCCACATTGTCTTGTCACACATTTGAGGACGTCATTTAATCTTAAAATAGACGTTAGAGTAACCTTGAATCTTGCAGCGTCTGAATTCTGAAACTTGATCAAATCATCAATGCCACAAACAAAAGAAAAAACGTTTCCAACTCCATCTATAACTGAGGTGTTTTCAATCAGCATTTATAATAGCAAGCTGGCAGCTTCAACTGGTGTGAAATTATTCCCAGCTCTCTGCCCCCAAAAAAGCACTTTTGGTTCAAATGAAGTTTTATATAATAACTACCTGGATAGTTGGAGCGCAGCATCTGATTTTAGTTTTCAGGTGTTTTTTTTGTGTTTTTTTAACCAGCAAGACAGATTAACCAAGTTAAATTGATATTTTCCTCTGTTGTATCAATGCACTTGTCCTTTATTCCCCAAAATACTAGTTGGTTCCTATAACAGAAATATTAAGGGAAATTATGAGGTAACCACGGAGGCTGGGCCCTGTATAGTATTACGAGCATTTTTTTAAATAGGGTAAAATACACAAACCAAAATGCCGACTTTTAAATGGGAAAAAGGACAACAAAATATCAAATATAAAATGCTCGTATTACGGACTTTATAGTGAAACAATTGGGTACGTCGCAACGAGGGACAAAAATGGACAGACTTGTAGTCCCTTGCAGACTGTTCCATAGCCTTACTTATTTGCGTCTCTTTGCACACATGCACACCCAGCTTGTTAGTAGCACTGTTTATCGAAATATAGTCGTTCTATTTTATGGCGGTGACTTAACCAAATTGAATTTCCTGTGTTGGTCCAAAGGGGTTAAAATACCTAAACAATGGCATCATTCACTCCGATCACCCTACATTTTATATCCCGCAGGGTAACCGAAGGAAGTATGACACTTGACAGGACACGAAATAGTGTTTACACAAAAAAAAAAGAAAAAGAAAAAAAATGCATAACGGAGACAAACAGTCTGCTTTTTTGTTACACAGCTCACCTGCGGTCAGTTGCTGCATTGTAAAGTTGACAGATTTGTATATTGGTTGATCCAAAGAGATGACATTACAACAAACCTATTTACTTATTGTACAGTACATTGTACCATTTGACTTGTAATGTGTTATGTTAAAAATTATTAAAAGACAAACCCACGGTTTCATATTTCTGGTGTCCTTTTTTTAAGCGTCTGATTTCCTGTCTGCAGCGGTGGGACAGGGTGCGAGAAGAAACGGGTTGGTTATGGCTGAAAACTGCCATTCACATACCATACGGCCAGAACCGGAAACCACACCACAGCACACAAATGAAAAGGCCTAGAACGGCACAATACCAAGTAATAAAAAACTGAGCTATAGCCAGGCTTAATTATAAAGTCTATCTCAAACCTATACTTTCACATCTCCAAGCGTTGTTTTAGGCCCAAAATGCCCACCAACAATACATAACGCACCATAATTTCTCATGTGAAATTATGACTTAAATCTGGAGGAATCTAAGGTTTTACAGTATTGTATTCCAAGAACAGCCAAGGCTCTGACTTCCTACTCTTCTGAGAAATTGCTCCCAGAACGGCCGAATTGGAGAAAATGCTCATGTGTAACATGCTGAGCAAACAAACAATGTTCTCAACAAAACATGGACGGTGTTTCAAATGTCAACATATTGGCACCTTTATTGTTTTATACATTATAGATGGACATTCTTAAAAGAGAAAGGAAAGGATTCTTAAAGAAAAAAAATAACATGCTTTCGCCTAAAACAATGACATAATGAGGACAAACGGGACTCACAAAAAAAAAAAAAAAAAAAAAGACTAAAATGCAACAATATAAAGCACTGTATTTACACCATAAACATACACAGACCCATTGACCCAATGCAACAGGCAGAATAAAGTACATCTGTAGAAAATGTTTTCTGTAGTTCTTGCATTTATTCATGAAGTTACATGTGAGGACAACAGATGAAGAAGCCAGCCCGTTCCAAACGCAGTAGATTTTGCTAGTGTTTTAAACTACTGAATCCTGCATCTGCTTCACGTCACTGCACAAGAGTCAGAATTGGGATCCAAATATTGTATCTTGTGTTTTGAGCGAGCTAAAAATGATAGCCATGTTAAATTAATATCTATAAAGTACCATGGATGTAAGCAAATATACCACTACCTGCTGGGCACTGCACACGTTTGTGTTGATACCCTTGAATTTTGAAACATCCGTTTTTGGCTACAGCAATAGTTCATAGGTGAAGTCAATACATGGCAGAAAGATTTTTACATAAAAATGGCTTTTCTAATGTGGAACATCAAATTTGTGTGACCTTGAAAAACCAGACCTTTTTCTTAATGGCAAATAAACAAACGATGTGATACTGCATCATTATAGTAGCTTCTTGGAGTCAATGGACCAGCAAACACAAGGCAGATCACTTTTTAACTGCCTTCGCCGTGTATGTCTTACATACATAATTTCATTTCATGCCAAAATATGACCACACACACACACACACACACACTCAACAAGACAAGCATTCAAGAACTCAGTTCTGAATCAAAGACAGGAACAAGTTGAAATCAAATGTTATATTAAAAGGACACAATGTTAATTTGTAAAATGATATATGCAACTAACCCTCAATGTCTTCAAAAGCATGAGACCCAGCCCAAAAATCCAACATCCCCACCCAAACAAAAAAGTCAATCGACGACACACTTTGGCCCATGTTGTGTGTGTAAAAAGATATACAGACATTAAAAATGGAACTTCATGTGGTTTCTTTACATCTTTGCTGAGGCAGAGATCGCAGGAGAGAAAGGTGTACAAAACACATCTCGTTCATTCCTCCAGTCCATAGCTGCACCTCACGCCAGCAATTCACACGCGTCAGTGCTTGCTTTACAAAACAGAAAAAAAAGGAAACAAAAACTGAAAGAAATATTTCAGTCGATTTTGACCGCGGCATAAATTTTCCGTATGAACACATATGCGGCGTAGAAGCCAATCGTTCCTGTTAGCAGCCAGAAAGACAAAACCATCAGGGTTGTGTAGCCAAAATACAACAGAGAGGGAATGAACTCCACAATGTCCAGCTGGGAGGGAAAAAGAAAGAAAGAACTATGTAAATGTTGAATACATCAAAACAGAGATAAATTTGTTATTGGATTAAAAAAAATAGACTAGTCATATAAATATGAATCTTTTATGTCCTAGAAAATGTCAAACTATTTTAATCGATGCCATATCCATCTGTAGTTTGGTGGGATTTTGGTTAGCATCAATGTAGATTCTCAAAATGATAAAGGTGAAATGTCATTCTTGTGCAGAGTGCCAAAAAAAAAAAAAAAAAAAAAAGTGTACAGTAACTTTACAGGCTTCCGCAAACAATCTGCCCATCTACCACTGGCTGGAAAAAATGTATCTCCGCCACCAAAAACCATTAGTATTTTCATAAATACAAACTTTACTATAAATTTGAAAACAGTCTTCAATTTAGCTGTCGTGTGAACAGTGACTGGTCAAAATAGAGAATTTTACTTATGAATGTTAGCAAACTAGAAT
Source organism: Sinocyclocheilus anophthalmus (assembly GCA_018155175.1). Lineage (NCBI taxonomy): Eukaryota > Metazoa > Chordata > Actinopteri > Cypriniformes > Cyprinidae > Sinocyclocheilus > Sinocyclocheilus anophthalmus. The sequence goes on along the minus strand of JADLZN010001564.1, from coordinate 145,588 downwards.
GTTTGAGATTTTTTTTTAAACTATTTATGAATGTTGCTGAAGGCATTTTTTTTGTCTCACAAGGTTCTGTTTAAACATCTCATTCTCAGAAACACAAACTGCCATAAAATCCCTAGTGTGTGTGTGTACAGAGCGTATAAAAAAACAAAACAGACTCCGTCTAAATAATGTGTACACAGTGGGATTCAATTTATTTTACGGTTAATACCGGTTTAAGCCAAAAATAATGTCGTACACCCCCTCTGCCATTAAAAACACAAGGTGTTGAATAGGAAAGACACTTCAGTAAATAAAACAGGTCTACTGTAACAAGCTGAAGTAAAGATAGTTACCTTGTTGACAAAATAGAAAACAGCGTAGACTAGGACATAAAAGGCAGAACCTCCGGACACGAGAAATGTCCTCCACCACCACCGATAGTCCTGTAGGGGGAGGAGCCACAATGATTGACAGGTGTTTATTCAGTGTCTACTGACAGCTCTGTTCAAGTTGTACCACACTGAGTGCATATAGTCTCTATTTTAGAGGTGGTTTAGCATGCTTGCCGTTCATTCAAATCAAGTGACCTTCGCTTTTGTTATCATAACTCTTAATATTTGCCTGTTTATCTTCTGCCTGAGTGAGTGTCTTTGTGTGGACATTGAGTCAAAGAAACACCAAATAAATGAAACGGAGCAGCATTTTGGCACACAAGAGGGTCTAATTGTCCGGAGAAGTTTTGAGAGTGGATTTATTGTAATTACATTTTATTTGTATTATACCTGTGGTGTTGTGTTTAATGCATAGCTGTACACGTAACAGCAAATATTTACTGTTGCAAATACTAAACAGCTCAGTTCCCTTGAGCTCCATGACCATATACCCACCTCTGCACAAAGCTGGAAGTACACCATCACAATGCTGATTTGAGAGCAGGAAACCACAAGAATAATGAAGACAAGGAAGAGGAAGCCAAACAGGTAATAAAACTGGTTTTCCCAGATAGCCTATATGAAAGTATAACACACCTCAGTGAGCTTATTTATTCACAACATCAATATGACATTTACCAGATGTATGCACTATATAAATTATTCGACTTACACTAAAGATGAAGAAGAGCTCAATAAACATGGCGCCAAATGGCAGGATTCCTGCCATCAGGATACTAAAGAGAGAGATCAATAATCACATCAAGCATGCACTGAAGTTAAAACTGCTAAATCAACTAATCACAGACTGCACAAAGAGTGTCACATACCCAACAAACTTGTTCATGTACCAGCGTTGCTCAGGGACCTGGCGGGGAATCTGATTGGTACGAACTGGATTGTCATACGGCTGCTTTCGGAAACCAAAATAGTAGCCCAGATACACGAGAGGCATAGAAATGCCAAACCACATACACAACAGAGCCAGCATTGTAGTGAAAGGAACCTGAAATATGCGCAGATGAGAGATGGCAGTCAGTGTACAGGTACATTCAAGCTGAACAAGAGGAAGTTGCTTGATGAAGCATACAACTTGACTAGTTTCTGTCTGAAACAAATGGCTGTTCTTCTAATGGATCACACAGACTCATGAATTATCGTTTCAAACAAGTGTTTATATAAGTCTAATGACTCCTTTACAGAGTAAAACTGTAAATCCATCACTGAAAGGGATTACTGACATACTACCAAAAGTTTAAAGGAGACATATTATGCCCCTTTTTACAATATGTAATGCAAGTCTCTGGTGTCCCCAGAATGTATGTGAAGTTTCAGCTCAAAATACCCCACAGATCATTTATTATATCATTTTGAAAATGCCTATTTTGAGTGGAAGCAGAAACACGCTGTTTTTCGTGCCTGTCTCTTTAAATGCAAATGAGCTGCTGCTCTCCGCCCCCTTTTCCAGAATAGAGCTGCGCCATTACAGCTCGTTTCTGCTAAAAAAAAACATCTGTTTTGTTTCTGATTATCATGTTTACGCTGAAATCATGCGTTTTAAACCATATGAGTTTAAACTTCTTATATACGGTTTTCCGAGCGCACACATCTGAAGCACACAGAAAGCGGCTGTCACAGCATGTGAGTACTAAACTAAGTTCTCATTCACACACAAGTTTACGTTAAAAACACACGAGTTACAAAAACAGTCGGTTATGTCTGTGAAGGTAAACAGCTGGGAAATAAATCGCATGTTTATTTTAGATCTGTGTGGCAGCAGCAATATACATTAAATAAATTTAAAAAATCCACTGCTCTCTTGTCTCCTCTGACGCTGGGACTGTAAATAGTGTTTCAGTGCGTCGTCGGTGCAGCCAAGACAGAACAGTTAGGCAAGTTTGCTCAATACTTCGCAAGCATTAGAACTGCTACACCGTTGTCACTTGTGAAAACACAATAACGGCGCAGAGGGTGGAAACTTACAGATTAAGGGGCGGTATATTATAATGAGATCCCTTTGCCACGTCACCAAGGGAGCGAAATCAGACGCGCTCGTTTTCTCAGACGCTTGCAGAAAAAGGCTTACCAAAACAAAGTTACTGGGTTAATCTTTTTCACGTTTCCTTGGTTGGTAGATGCACCGGGGACCTGATTATAGCACTTAAAACCTGGAAAAGTCAGATTTTCATGATATGTCACCCCACCCCGTTAAAGTCAGCAAGATTTGTTTTTTGCTTGAAATTAAAATTAAGAAATGAACACTTCTATTTAACAAGAATGACCAAAAATAAAAACACATTGTTGGACATTGTTACAAAATATTTTTAATTCAATTAAATGCTGTTCTTTTATCATCAAAAACCCTTAAAAAAAATGTACCACAGTTTCCACAAAAATACTCTGCATAACAACTGTTTTTAATATTGATAACATAATATTAAAAAAATAATAATAAATATAGCTGCAAGCAGCGATGGCAGGCACAAGCCATCAGTGCAAACGCCATCCCGGAAGCATCAGGAGAACGGTGCACAGCAGGCACATGCATTTACAGTAACCCTCTGGCAGTCTGGTTTTAAGGGATACGGCATTTAAAGAGTTAATCCGAACCATATAGACACATACAACAATATTTAAAACTTTGGGAACACTTTCAATAAGGTTTCAGTTATTAACAAAACTATGCTAATTGTTAATTTATTATTATTAACATAAAACATGTTAATTAACATGAACAATAATTATATAGCATGTATTAATTTCAGTTAATATTCAAAACTTAAACATTAAAAAAATTGGCACACTATGAATCATTAGTTAAGCATTAGTAAATAGTCCGTTCATCCTTTATAGAGCATTGTTCAAACAATAATAGGCATTAGTAAGCAGTTTATAAATACAGCTTTAAATGTGTTGTGCTTGAGCATATCTATAATGTTTAATAATTGTATTTTCATACTTTATTAATGATCAAATTATAATTTTTAAATTACGTTATTTACAAACCAGTTATTTAGGAGTTCACATGATCATTTAGAAAGTGTATGTAAAAGATTAATAAACTATTTAAATGTATATATATATATCGTATTATTTAAACACATGATAATAGTTGCTCAGTGTGTTAATAAATGCTTTATTAATACATATTCCTGCTGCAATTCATGATTAGGTCAGGTAGTTATAAAACATTTAGAAGCTGCCAGCCATCTATTTTTGTGAGCTCATCTAAAGTGAGGATTGTTCATACCTTGTAAAGCATTTACAAAGGATATATAAAATATCATTAATCTTCCAAACAGAAAAGTTAATCAAACACAAACACAGAGGGATACAGAAAACAAAAATATTTTTTCAAGATTGAAAAAACGAAACTGTACAACTGTTCACTTGATAAAAAATGAAAAATAAACCTCTGCAATTTCATAGAAAACAAAAAGTGTACAGCTTTTTTTTTTTTTTTTTTGTGCATCTTGAAATAAATATTTCTGAGTTGTATTATCTCTCTTGTTGTGCGTGTTATTTTTCGTTAGGAGAGCTAAGCGGTTTACATATCCTTTGTAATATATATGCTTATAATCAAGACAAGGCAGTTATAGCGGTATTATAAACTGTTCTAAGACTATTAATGTTTGGACACAATGATTAGAAAGAAGCGCTCTCTCTCTCTCTCTCTTCTCTTTCACACACCACACTTGTTATCCGTTAACATAGAAAAGCACTGTTGAATAACATGAAACATTCACGGACTATAGCATCAACAAACATTAATAAATGCTGTGAAAATATATTGTTCATTGTTAGTTCATGTTAGTAAAAGCATTTACTAATGTTAACAAATGAGACCTTATTTTAAAGTGTTACCAAAACCTAATGATTTATAAGCATTTTTTAAATATTCTATTTACCTATAATTTTTGTGAAATATTTTTGCCTTCATTACAGCTTAGTCTTCATCTGAGATGAACATTATTTTTTCCTGTTTAAAAGTCTCTCTCTCTCTCTCACCCTCCCCTTCTCTCACTCCCACTTCAAACACACACACACACACACACACACACTCACCCAGCCCCCACCTCCTCCCTTCCTCACACAGGCAGTGGCAGAGTGAGAGCAGATGTCTTATAGTTTTTTAATTTTCTGTTATCCATAGAGTGTTGTAAAGTCTTGAAACTGTGACTATTTCCTCAGAATGACTTGTTCTATGTATGTAAAAAGTTTTGAACTGTTTGGAAGCTGCATTTTAATAATACATCACAATTACTCTGTAATTTTTTCCTGTTATTTTAACAAATCACCACGGCAAAACCGTTCAAGCTATCCAAAATCCATCCGCAATATAAGTTCCTCAATGTTTTGGCATCATCTAGGAAAAGTTTGGTGTGTACAGTATATTTCTCCTCTGAGGAGTATGCATTAATTCAAAGCCATATTTTTCCAAAAATCCACATTAAAATCAAAATAGACGACTTCCTGTTGGTCGTAGCTAATGACTGTAAATTAGAAAGTTGTCCGGCTTGATGAGTTCAATATAGGTACCAAGTTTGGTGACTGTAGCTAAAACTAACCACCCAAGTTTTGTCAAAAGGTGGCGCTATAGAGTGCCTCTTCCACGCCCTTTTATGAGCTTTTCGCAGTGTCTATCTATAATTATTACTGACATGTGTGTTGCGTTTCAAGAAATTCTAAGCATGTTATCTGCACGAACTCACCGGAAAAGAATATTAAAGTTGAACGTTGCCAAGGCAACCAATATTCAGATATCATAAATATCCCATCACCAGTTTTACATCGGCCGTGTTTTGACATTATTCTGAAGAAGTTTGAAGCAAATCGGGTAAAAAGAAGATGATGAATTAAAAGCATTTTGAAAATGACACACTTCCTTCCGTCAGTTGGTGGCGCTATGACTTTGACTCCTAATAGTCACATGTATGCGATCGGCATCATACACCGAAAAAAAACCCGTAAGTTTGATCAAAATCAGACAATGTATGTGTATGCTATTAGACACTTCCTTTTTCTAATTTCTCGCCATAACTTCATCGCCTCGCCACGAGCAAACCGTTCGAGATATCAAAAATATCTTCGCAATTTAGCGTCCCCCATGTCTTGAGATCATGTTCACCGAGTTTGGTGGCAATCGGTTGGAAATCCTCAGACAAGTATATCAAAATCCAGAGCATATACTTTTTACACAGCCCTGAATAGCCAACTTCCTGTTGGGCGGGGCCTATGACATACAGTGCAAAAGTTGTTCGGCTCAATGAGTTCTATATGTGTACTGAGTTTCATATGTATACGTGCAAGTATGTGCGAGCTATGCATCAAGTTTTCCGGCTGTGTTCCAGGGGGCGCCGTAGAGCCCATGTGACACGCCCGGGTCCCAGTCTCTGCGGCATCCTAATGACCGCAGATTCCAATGTGTATGCCAATTTTCAAGAGTTTTTGAGCACGTTAAGGCCCCCAAAAACCCCCGGACGATTGAGATAAAAAATTTAAAAAAAAATAATACTCCTTAGGAAAACATAGTGGACCCTGCGCCTGCAGGCTTGGGCCTACATTAATCACTGTTTCCGTTTCAGCACCAGAGTAAGCCATATCGATCACGCGACACCAAGATTATGTGTATGTTGTATTAATGGCTGCTGAAAATTTAGCTTTGCAAACCTGTTAAAACAGTATCAAATCGAAAATTAGTTATTAAATGTAATAACATTTCACAATATTTCTGTTTTTACTGCGATTTTTTTGTTTTATGTGTGGTGTTGAGTCATAGTGAGAAGATGAGAAGTGGTTGTTACTGACCCAATGTTGTGTTTGAACGGTAGCGTATCTCCAAATGGCTGAACAGTTTTGTTTCCTTATTAATTTTAAATTAGTAATAAAGTTTATTAACAAAACAAACACATAAATAGCCTTATATAACCTTTCTGCCTAAACAGCTAATTGCATCAGTCTGACCAGATACCTACAGCACCAGAAGAGTGTTCTCCCCAGATGAAACAGTTCAAAACAAAACAGATGCTAAAGACGACAGCTGGGTACAGAGTTGCAGTCTAGAGTGACACACAAACATAAATGTTATTATATTTCCTTATTCTTTCAGCCAGGTAATCTCATTTATTTTCATGCCACAAATGCATCAAGAGTTTGTACTCACACAGAAAGCACCTTTCTTCCATCTGTGGCCTTTAAGAGTGCGGTAAAGTCTTCCAGCAAAGTAACCTCCGAACAAACTGCAGGACAAGACACATGGGCAGTGTTTAAATATGGCCACGTTTGAAAAAGCAAAACCTGAAAGTACATGGTGTTTTTATTGTGTATTTACCCCATAAACATGAAGAGGAAGCAGGCTGTTGTCATCAGAGCTCCTCGACTGGATGGAGACAACATCCCGAGCATAGCCACAACTACAAAACACACATGCACAGTTTCATCATATCTATGAATCATGTATCAAAAATGTTGAATTAATGAACATTTAACAAGCAAGGGATATGTAGCACTGTATGAATGACAGTCATTCTAATTATGTGGGAAATTTTTTCTGCCGTTCTGAGCACGCAGATTCCATACAGGCCTGGTCATTAGCAATTAGCTTCATATGCTACCCTAAAACAAAATCAAAAAGATCAGCGTAATACTCACAGATAACAATGAGAATCATGCAGAAGAGCTGGATGCCAGATCCCAACAGGGAACTAAGAATCATGGGATAATGAGGTGGGCGGAAAACGTCACCATGGACATTCTTCCAACCAGATTCCTCCATTGTGTCTTCCTATTAGTGACAAACAGAGAAAAAGCACCGAGATAACATCATGTAAGAGATAAGAATCAGAAGGCAAGCAACCAATCAGAATGCATCTCACAATGTCATCTTCTCTATTGTAGTTGGCAATGTCCTTCCTCAGCGTCCTTATGATGATCATACTCAGGATGCCTACAGACATACATTTGCTTAGATACCAAGACACCAGTACAATAGAAAAAGTGCTTCGAAATAAAGCAGACAAATGAGTATGAAGATGAAAATCAGCCTCACCTGACAGAAAGAACACCACGACTACAGAGTTGACGATGGAGAACCAGTGGATCTGCACATCGCTCATGGTGAGGTACGTGTCCCAGCGAGAGGCCCATTTCACCTCACTCTCCTGCAATGAAGAACAGAGCAGCGGTTTATGAGACAAACAAGATTATGTAAGGCACAGACAGTATTCTTGACTGAGGCGGCGAAGTGTCTCACCTCCCAGTGCACAGAGTAGGTAAAGAGAATTCTGTTCTCTTTAGTCGGGTCGATCTCCTGAGGGACGGGGGCAACCGTTTCAGGTAATGTGCATGTGTTTCGCTCGTCTGATTTTATATCTAGAACACATGAGTGAAGGAAGAACAAACAAAATGGTAGTAAATAAACTAAAAGTGTCTTTGTGACTTTTTAGGTCTATACACAGTACAATATTTTCAACATACAGTATAATATAAATGCATATAAATAAAAATATGAATACAAATAAAATAGATTTAAATATTTAAGAATACAATACAGTTGAAATGTCTGGGTAGGTGAGGTGTTATTTAAAGGGGTCAAATGATGCGATTTAAATTTTTCCTTTCTCTTTGGAGTGTTACAAGCTTTTGGTGCATAAAGAAGATCTGTAAAGTTGCAAAGACTAAAGTCTTAAATCCAAAAAAATATTCTTAATAAAAGTTAAGAGTCAACCAAGCCTAACTAAAACGGCTCGTTCTAACACACCCCAACATGTACAGAGGGGGAAAAAAAAAGTATTAGTCCAGCCACAATTGGCCAGTTCTCCCACTCAATAAGATGAGAGAGGCCTGTAATTTTCATCATAGAGTTTCATCATTTCAACTATGAGAGACAAAATGAGAAAATCAGAAAATCACATTGTAGGATTTTAAAGAATTATTGCAAATTATGGTGGAAAATACGTATTTGGTCAATAACAAAATTTCATCCAAATACTTTGTTATATACCCTTTGTTGGCAATGACCGAGGTCAAACGTTTTCTGTAAGTCTTCCCAAGGTTTTCACACACTGTTGCTGGTATTTGGCCCATTCCTCCATGCAGATCTCCTCTAGAGCATAATGTTTTGGGGCTGTCGCTGGGCCACACGGATTTTCAACTCTCTCCAAAGATTTTCTATGGGGTTGAGCTCTGGAGACTGGCTAGGCCACTCCAGAACCTTGAAATGCTTCTTACGAAGCCAATCCTTCGTTGCGTGCAAAATTCACACACGGACGCGGTGTGCTGGGATCATTGTCATGCTGAAAGACCCAGACACATTTCATCTTCAATGCCCTTGCTGATGGTAGGAGGTTTTCACTCAAAATCTCATGATGTATGGCCCCATTCATTCTTTCGTTTACGTGGATCAGTCGTCCTGGTCCCTTTGCAAAAAAAACAGCCCCAAAGCATGATGTTTCCACCCCCATGTTTCACACTAGGTATGGTGTTCTTTGGCTGCAACTCAGCATTCTTTCTCCTCCAAACAGACAAGTTGAGTTTTTACCAAAAAGTTATATTTTGGTTTCATCTGACCTTATGACATTCTCCCAATCCTCTTCTGGTTCATCCAAATGCTCTCTAGCAAACTTCTGATGTGCCTGGACATGTACTGGCTTAAGCAAGTGGACACGTCTGGCACTGCAGGATTTGAGTCCCTGGCGGCGCAGTGTTTTACTGATGGTAGCCTTTGTTACTTTTTGGTCCCAGCTCTCTGCAGGTCATTCATTAGGTCCCCCCTTGTGGTTCTGGGATTTTTTGCTCACAGTTCTTGTGATCATTTTGACCCCACGGGGTGAGATCGTGCGTGGAGCCCCAGATCGAGTGAGATTATCAGTGGTCTTGTATGTCTTCCATTTTCTAATAAATGCTCCCACAGTTGATTTCTTCACACAAAGCTGCTTACCTATCGCAGATTCAGTCTTCCCAGCCTGGTGAAGGTCTACAATTTTGTTTCTGGTGTCACCTTTGACAGCTCTTTGGTCTTGGCCATTGTGGAGTTTGGAGTGTGACTGTTTGAGTTTGTGGACAGGTGTCTTTTATACTGATATACTTTTTCAAACAGATGCCATTAATACAGGTAGTGAGTGGAGGACAGAGGAGCCTCTTAATGAAGTTGTAACAGGTCTGTGAGAGCCAGAAATCGTGCTTGTTTGTAGGTGACCAAATACTAATTTTACAGAGGAATTTACCAATTAATTCTTTAAAAATCCTACAATGTCCCCGGGGCGATGATTTTCTGGATTTTTTTTTTCTCATTTTGTCTCTCTTTGTTGAGGTATACCTATGATGAAAATTTTCTCTCATCTTTTTAAGTGGGAGAACCTGCACAATTGGTTGGCTGACTAAATACTTTTTTGCCCCCCTGTATATATCGTCACGATGTGCTGAAGATTGCATAACGCAGCCCAAATGACTTCACCGAAACAACGAAAGAAGAAGGGCGAACGTTCTTTTCGCTTTAGTAAGTTGCCGCCGCCAATTGTAGAGACGCTCGTTTCTCGCTTGTGAAAGCGAAGTGGATGCTTTGGTTGGCCTTCCAAAGAGGACGATATCCGCTTCATCATACCTAGAGCTGATCCGTCCTGGTCGCTGAGGAAATACATAAACTTAGTGCTGTGGATCACCGGATCAGCTTTCACCGTGGACGAAAGCGGAGTCCAGCACCGGGGTTCATCACATGTGGTTGCCGCAAGCACTCCGGACGCGCCGTTTCAAGAGGCCCGCCTGCCTCCACATCAATCTTAGCCCGCCGTCGTGTGTTTCGTAGTGAAAGCGAAACTACTTTGTTTGGCCTTCAAAAGAGGACACGACTAGAAATCAGTGTAAGGATGTATTCACAACACTGTTCCAGACACACTTAAACCCAAATATTCAGGTGTGCAGACGCCCATGTTATGGAGGATGTTTCCTGTCCGTGCGAGAGGGTAGATACATATGCCGGTGTTCTGCACTCACAGACTGTAAGATACGTTTTTTTATATTTAACGATTTGCCATGATGCATTCAAACGCAGAAGTTTTTGAGCGACGTGTAGAGTGCACTGCTGTTGTCAGTTCTCCGATTCCCAAATTGCGGATGCGTTATAGGTTTACGCTGTGCGATTGCAACTGCGTAAAAAGGACAGAGTATAAATCATTATAATCCGTAATTATGTCCCCACTGGATGTGCAATCAAATGGGGTCTCATGATTATAACGGGTTTGAATTTTGCCGATCGCTCCCGGGCCGGACACGCATCACACGTGGTAGGGGCGTAACATTTCCGTCGCACACTTGAGGTATTCGGCCAATCACAAAGCACTGGATAGCTGGCCAATCAGAGCACACCTCGCTTTTCAGACCGATGAGCTTTGTAAAAATAGACGTGTTTCATAGAGGAGAAACAATAATGTACAGTATGTGGAAAATAAAGTGTTTAAACCTTAAACCGCATAAACATTTCATTACACCAAATAATGTTCTTTTTAGCATCATCATATGACACCTTTAAATGTTTATTTATATATAAAAAAAAACATACCACTGTTAAAAACAGTTATATTGTGAAATATTATACTTCTTGTGGTGGCAAAGTTGATTTTTTTTCTTCAGTGTCACATGATAATTCAGAAATCATTCTAATATGCCGATTTGCTGCTCAAGAAACATTTCTAATAAATAATGTTGACAATAGTTGCACTGCTTAATAATCTTGTTTTTTAGGATACTTTGATAAATAGAAAGGAACAATATTTAGTTGAAATAGAAATTTACTATCACTTTTTATCAATTTTATAGATAGATAGATATAAAATTGACATTTTCTGTCGTCACCCCACCTATCAACATGTTTCACAATTTTAATTTTACATTTCCTTGCATTGCTGGTGACTTACCTTCTAATTTTACACTCTTTGGCATCACCTCGAAACGTACAACTCTGTAATTGTGTTCGACATCCTCCTCCACCTTTTCTTTGTGGTAGTACAGGATGAATGACAGATGGTTGTGCAAATAGAACTACAAGGGCAGAGCAAGACAGTATGTGTCAATCAATCATGCAAAATCAGAAGTGAGAACCAAAATGATATCACCAAAAATAACACATATTTCCACGATAGGTCAATAGGTGCAATTTTCTGTTATGGAAATCAATGTCCATGAATAAATAATTGCTCACTGTCTACATCTATAGACTGGCATAAAATTCTGCTAATGAAAAAGATGCTCTTCAGGACTACCTTGTTGTTTTCGGTGAAGCCGAGTCTGTAGCCATGCTCAAACTGGATATCCTTCTGTGTGTCCTTCCTCTGTTCCTCTTCCATTCCTTCCTCTTTGTTTGGGTAAAGCTCCAGCCGTGTGGCCACAGGGAGGTTATCTGCAATACTGTTCATATGAATAACACAATCAAAAACTACTGACAACAATGAACTACGCAGATATTGTGGATTTGCAACTCTAGGTGGAGATTTGCATGAATTAGGATATTCAGCATAAAATAATGTACTGTTCAAAAGTTTGGTGTTAGATAGATGTTTTTGAAAAGTCTATTACGTTCACCAAGACTGCTTTTATTTGATCAAAAATACAGAAAAAAACTCATATTGAAAAATATTACAATGTAAAATAACTGTTTTCTATGATAATATTATTGAGATGTATTTTTTTCCTGATGGAGAAGCCATCACTCCAGTCTTCAGTGTCACATGCTTGTTTAGAAATCATTCTAATATGCTGATTTGCTGCACAAGAAACATTTCTTATTAATATCAATGTTGAAAACAGTTGTGCTGCTTATTTCTTTCCTTTTTGGAAACCCTGATACACTGTTTCAGGATTCTTTAATGAACAAAGTTCAAAAGCATTTATTTGAAATACAAATATCTGTAACGATGTTAAAGTCTTTGTCTCTTTTGATTTATCTAATACATACTTGCTGAATAAATGTATTAATATAAAAACAATTCTGACCATACTTTTTCACAGTAGTGTATAATTTAATTTATTTTTTGTAAATGATGATGTTAATGTAAGTCGACTTGTCTAACTAATCTATTTCCACTTTCATTAGAGCTTGCAGAAAGATATTGTGGGCTTTGAAACTTTTACTTTTGACATGTCTATATCAGAAAAATACATTTTCAGAAAAAAAAAAAAAAAAAAAGACCAGCACTTCGCATTTGGAGGCTATTCATGAAAACACTAGCAGAATAACGTTATAGAACGGACTGATTTCATGAATGTGTAATGTTTCATCAGTGAGGCCGGAGAGTGTGGTCAGTTGAGGAGGGACTCACAGGTGGACATAGTACTCTTCTTGGATGCGCTCGGCTAGCAGCTTGCTCTCCTCACGATGATTTGCTGGGATCATGGCTTTTTTACACAACACCTCACACTGCTGTCCGGTTCATAGAGACAGTGTTACATGTGTGTTACGATACGGTTCTCGTGCAAACACCTAACCTGATCAAATCATCATACCAAAATGAGGAAAATTAGAAATGTCAACCTTCTCACTGACAAGCTTGTGGTTTTAAAATATTGTATTTAAATGCTTAAAGGGATAGTTCCACCAAAGTGGCAAATTACCCCATTACTCACCCTCAAGCCATCTAGGTGTATATAACTTTCTTCTTTCATATGAAACACATCAGAGTTATTAAATATAAAACAAAATGTCTTTATAATGGCAGTGAATGGGTATTGAGATTCAATAGCCCAATAAAATTCTGCATCCATCCATCATAATAAAAAGTGTCCATAAGGCCTGGGGTGTAATAAAGGCCTTTTTTTTTGTAAGAAAAATATCCATATTAAAACTTTATAAACCGTATCTCTAGCTTCTGCTAACTGTCGTAAGCGTGTCCACGAGAGAGTGGTGTTCCAGCGGATGATGTAGGATGTAGCGTAATCGCCGGTGAGTAAGGATGTAACGATTAACCGTTACCGCCGGTTGAAAATCGATTCAAATATGTGACGATTCAAATCGGTTGAGATGCTAAACAAATCGCAATTCAATTAGGGGTAGGTGTTTATATGAATGTATGAGGGGAACTTACTGTCTTTAGAAAAGTTTAGATGGTATTTTTTCTTTTCATCTTGCCTCTGTATAATGCATATTAAAGGTCATAAGTGCAGCGCTGCTTTGTTTACAGGCGAAACCAAGGAAATGCTTTAAGCGCCAACTGCTGGCAGAGAGTGAATCTGCGTCTCATTCAGCTCGTGTGCTGTTTCATGCAGATATTTTTATTTATAGTTTCACAAAACTGAAGTCAAACCATTCTGTTTTTGCTTCAAATTTCGAAATTATACAACGTAATTTAGATTTAAAAACTGATTATGTTGCATATTTGCAGCATCTTTGTTTGGATCATTATTAAAATGCCGCTGGTGCCTCTCCTGAAAGAAAAGAGCACGACATAAAGCCTAGTTGTTTATAGGAAGATGCTTCTCTTATTGTGTTGTTATTTAAATTTGGCCCCCGGGATGGTGTTGAAAATTTCAATGTAGTTTTGTTATCTACATTATATTTAAATTTGATAGTTAGGAGACACTTATCCAAAGCGACTTACAAATGAGGACAATAGAAGAAAATAAAACCAACAAAAGGGCAATAATATGCAAGTGCTATATTATTATAGTGTCACATTTCAATTTAACAAAGAAACGTGCAGCATTTTGTCCAAGCAATAATAAAAGGACACATTTAATTTATAATTTGTCTAAAATCTCATTTTTTTAAAGAAATCGTCCGATCGCAACGTGAACAGCAAAGTCGTAAATCAATCGTAATTGTAGGTGAACGTTCATCACTACGTGAGAAATCATGGGGTAATTTTAATTTTTGGGTGAACTATCCCTTTAAATATTTCAGACATGTGACTGCAGTGAAATGACACATGATCCTTACCGAGGTTCTCTGCCTTGTAAAAGATGTCATCAGGCTTACAGAAGGGAAGCGAATAGTACTCATAGGGCAACTGTGTTCTAGAGCTCGTCAATTTTACAGCCTGGTAATTAAAAACAGGTAAATTTTATAAACACCACAATACAAAAATCTAGAAACCTGTGGAGAAAGAATCTGTGGAATGAGTGATAAAGATGTCAAACACTGTGGCCTGTATCTAGTTCAATAAATATTGGAAAGACATGTCTGTGTGGAAAACAAGTGGTCAATACATAAGTAAACTACCCTAGAACCTGACGTGTCTAGAGCAAAAGTGTTTTTTTTTTTTTAGCATTTCTAAAGTGAAAGAAAAAATTAAGCCAGAGTTAAAAGGCAAATCCCAACTCAAATTTGTAACTCAAATTCTTTCTTTCTTTTTTTTTTTTTTTAAAGTGAGAGGCTTCACCTTTATTTCAACAGGGCTGTTATGGTGGAAATTCATAGGTGCAACCCCTGGTACATAAAAAGGTGTTACTAAAGGCAGCGTGGACACGATTAACAGTGCCCACATCTCCTACAAAGACAAAAAAGACACACAAAGCCAAATTTCTTTAGTTACTCATCTATAATCTTGTTGCAAAACCAAAAAGCACATTGACAGTCAACACTTCAAATAAAATCATACATTCTTGTAACACTGAACAATGGCCAGGTGATTGTAATTTTACTTATACTGATGTTAATATTGAGCTCTGCTGTTGGAGTGAATACCCTCTATTACACAACCAGGTGATAAATGATCCATAAACTATACTGACAGGTAAAGCAAGGTGAATGCGAAACAACCTTAATTACATGTCCAGGCAAACAATTACAGTCATCAAACGAAAAAAAGAAAAAAAACAGCACTGCACTTTTTTTTTTCATTGTCTTTATCACTCTCGCTTTTCTGTGTTTGCGCGGTCCAGACCAGAGTATGCACTCTAAAAAATGCTGGGTTGTTTCAACCCAATGTTGGGTCAACATATGCGGAGAGCTAAACCCAACTGTGAGTGGCGGGTAAAAAGTATTTAAAAAGTAAACAACAAATTTAACCCAACAGTTGGGTTAGTCCATATTTGACCCAACATTGGGTTGAAACAAGCTTTTTTTAAGAGTGTGTGAGTGGTGTGGAGTGGAAACATAGTACAGATGGAGTAATACAGTCGCAATGAAACAGAAGTAGCGACAGATCTTCTCTTCGTATCGAGTGGCGCAGTATGAGGTGAAAACAGGTACAAATAAAAAATAAAAAATGGTTTTAGCCTGGATCGTTGATTTACACTTTGAGATGTGGGAGTATTGACGAAACATGGAAGTCGACTGCAAGAAAGAGGGCAGGGATTAAGCAGCTAGAATGCTTGGAGTCCGGCAGAGGTACTACAGAGGGAAGAAACTCCATAATTATTGGATTTACACATTACACAGTTATGACATTTTGATTTAAGGTTATGAGGTCAGAAAATTACAAGTGTAACATAAGTGGATGAATGAATAGAGTGATTGTCCTTCAATACCGACTTCTTTAAGAAAACAAACACTCTATCACACACTCTTTCCTCAAAAATCAGTTACACTTAAAATCAACCTGCCAGGAATGCTCATTAATTTTAAGGATCCGCCCGAATAAAATTTTGGCCAGATTAACGATAACCGATTACTCTTTATTTGAAAGCCGATAACCGATATAGTTGGCGTAAATTCTCCATATCCAAATACGGTATATACTTTTTGAACGATCACTGATTACAAAAAGCGTCTCATCATTTATAAAGCACATCCCAAACACTTCAATATAAGCAGCCTAGTTTGAATGGTGTATGTTTTAAAAATAATTTTACCCTCCCATTACCAAATTTAGTCATAAAAAAAAGTCTTACAAATAAATAAAATAAAGCATAAATAATGCAAACAAGTCACTGGACATCATTACACGTGTAAAGAATCAAAATGAATACGCCACAGATCAATAAAACAGAATAGCCTCCGCACGGACAATAATTAAATGATTTTAAATACTAAACCATATTGTTAATGAAAATAATAAGAGAAAAATACAAATGGTTGTTGTTGTTAATAATGTATCAATGATTTTGAAAAAAAAACAAATTAATACCACTGTTTTAAATAACAGCCGTTTGAGCTGCGCGTGCTGAAACTGAAGAGCTGAATGAATACGGTAAACTTAAGCGTTTTGCTGGCAGCTTATTTAACTCCAGGAAAAAGTGCGATAAATGAGATAATATAGTAACTACAACAGTAAAGACATAAATATTACAGCAATTAATATGTGACACACAATGGACGCCGTTATTGCTGTGCCTATAGGCCAGAATGTGTGTCCTGTGATGTGGAAAACAAAGCAAGTAAACCCAAAGATTCACAACGTTTTATTAATATAATGTTTCTCATAGAGTTATTTAAGCGTGAACATGTGGGCCCACTCATAGTATTATGTTAGAGCTGCAATAGCTGTTTGAGACTGGTGTGCGCTGAGCCTAACGACGATAACCCGGTAAATCTGGAAGACGCTACCTTTTAAACTTACCAAATGCGCATTCTCTATGGTCAGCGGTGATAAATCAGAATATAAACGAAATATTATTTTGTGACACAATATTACAACGTACAATTGCACAAAGGGCTGCAAACGAACAGCGCGCATCTGAAGTGTCTCTGAAGGAAATAATGCATTATTTGTCGGCTTTAAGATATCGGCCAAATTTTCTTATCAGGCCGATACCGATAACAGAAAAAATTAGCATTTATCGGCCGATACCGATATGGTGGCCGATATATCGTGCATCCCTAATTTATTTACTTAACTGGTAAGTTGTCGTTTAATTATGCTGGGAAATGTGCAGTCAGTTTTGTGTCGGGGTTATTTTGCAATAATTAATGACCCATTATTTAATACAATGACATAGATGGTATCCAAACTCTTCATATTAAACCAAAACTTTAATTCAACTGTCGACAAGTGTCAGTGGACACAATCACAAACGCTGCCAACACGCAGGAGCAACACATTAATAAATTATGAAGGGAATTGATCCAGCAAGTGTGATTTGATTACTTTATCAGCATCATCTTCCTTATATTTCGTGAGGCAGTGAATGCTAAAGCAGCGCAAACGCATTACAATGACTGACAGAGCAGATACAGACGGTTTACTATGAAACACCGTCGCTTTTGTTAAAGTAACGAGAGCTGTCTGCATCATATGGCTTAGGTTTTAGATTAGATCAGGATTTTAACTCGTTCTCGCTCTTAGCAAACACTCGATAATTAGCTACCTGCTAAGTGTTTATGCTAGCCGGCTGTTTTTTTTATCGGCATCCACGGCGCGGAAATAGCCAATCCCATCAAATGACACACTAACAATGAGCAACGCAAAACAAAATGGTTTAAATTAGGTCATCTCTGCCAGTGTGAAATCAAACCTTTTGTGAAATAGACAAACAGAAGTCACTTTAGCGTCGGTACTCACCAGCGCCGCCGCCATCTTGACTACACGTGTCATCGCAGACGTCACAGGAAGGCTGTCATTTCTTCTTCTTCTTCTTCTTCTTCTTTGGTGTTTTATTGGCGGTAGGATGTCATTTCACTCTCAAAGCTCACGAGGAAGTCAAGGCATATGAATATTGACAAAAGAGGGTGGCAACAGCTCAGTGGAAGTTTCAGCATTTAAACGAAGAATTTAAAATGTAAATCATATTTATCAATATATGTAGTTGTGAAGATTTATGGATTCAATTTCCTTATTAATTTTTATACAGTTTTAATACACTGTGGCCTTTAATTCTTTATCATTAGTAATATCAACCTTAGTATGAATGGATAATATATACATACACACATGCACAGTGGGTATAAAAAAGAATCACCCCCCTTTACAATAATCAAATTTTGTTGGTTTGCAGCCTGAAAAGAGATGGACACAGTTTATGTTTTATCCAGCTGTATTTATAACATCCAAGTGAAAGATACAACACCAACATGTCAGAGGAAAACAGAATCACGGAGTTGGAAAAATGATCACCCCTTGTGTCAGTATTTTGTTGAACCACCTTTTGCTTTAATTACAGCCTTTAGTCTGTTGGGATATGTCTCTGTCTCTACTAACTTTCCACATCTAGACTTTGGAATATTTGCCCACTCTTCTTTGCAGAACTGCTCAAGTTCAGTTAAATTTGATGGTGAGTGTTTGTGGACTGCAGTCTTCAAGTCATTCCACAGATTTTCAGTGGGGTTTAAGTTTGGACTCTGGCTAGGCAGTGCAAGGACATTCATCTTTTTCTCCTTCAACCACTGTGTGCTTTGGGTCATTGTCATGTTGGAAGGGAAACCTTCTTCCCATTAACAACTTTCTGGCAGAGAGCAACAGATTTTCCTCAAGAATTTGATGGTATTTTGCCCCATCCATTTTTCCTTTTATCCTGACAAGAGCTCCAGTCCCTGCTGCAGAGAAACATCCCATAACAGGATATTACCACCTCCATGCTGTACTGAGGGAATGCTGTTATTTGGATGGTGAGCTGTATTGGATTTCTGCCAGACATATCATTTGGTGTTGATGCCAAATAATTAAATTTTAGTTTCATCTGCCTCAGAATCTTCAAGGTGTGTTTTGACAAAGAGCAGTCGTGACTGTGTGGCCTTTCTTGAGGAGTGGCTTTTTTCTTGCAACTCCCATATATGCCACATTTGTGGAGAATTAGTGATATTGTTGTACCTCATCTGGATCACACAGTATGTAATAATTTTAGACCTATTTCTAAATTGCCTTTTATTTCCAATATTTTAGAGAAAGTGGTTTACTCACAACTTTTTTTCATATTGGAATACTTTTGGTATCCCAGTCTGGCTTTTGTACCTTCCATAGCACCGAATCTGCTCTATTTACTATTGATGTCCTAATATCGTTGGATTCAGGATCACAGGTTGTTTAAGTTTTGTTAAATTTAAGTACTGCTTTTGATACGATTGACCATAAGATTCTTCTTAATCGCTCGGAGTGTTGGGTTGGTGTCCAGGGCACAGCCCTTCAGTGGTTTGCATCATATTTATCAGCTCCTTTACTGTGTGGCGTTCTGCAGGGATCGATTTTGGAGCCATTGCTGTTCTCTTTATATATGCTTCCTTTGGGCACCATTTTTCGGAAATACTGTATAGTATTTCTTACCATTGTTATACCGATGATCTTCAATTTTCCTGTGAGCCTAGGTGAGTACTTTTGGACAAAGTACATGAATGCTGTACTGATATTAAGCTCTGGCTCTCTAACAACTTTCTTCAATTAAATGAGAGTAAGAATGAGGTTTTGATTGTATGGTCTCCTATGTCACCTACCTTTGCTGGTCAGCTAGGTTTACTATCCTCAAAGCTTGATGATCATGTTAAGAGTCTAGGGGTAATTTTCCGATGCATCATTCATTTTAATACACAGATCAGTGCCGTTTTTAAAGGTAGCTTTTTTTAATTTGAGATCAATTGCCAAAATGAAGCATTTTCTTTCCAGGAAGAATTTGGAAATTGTGGTCCATTCTATTATTTTGTCTACATTAATTATTGCAATTCGTTATATATTGGTCTCCCTCATACAGCGTTGGCCTGCCTGCAGCTTGTGCAGAATGCAACTGCAAGGTTTTTGATGGGAACAAGAAAGAGGAACCACATTACCCCTGTACTGGTATCTTTACATGGCTTCCTGTTAAATTTAGGATTGGCTTCAAAATTCTCCTGTTTGTTTCCCGCGTAGTAATTTTAAATTGAAATGAGATTGTGCTTTTTCTGTGGTAGGTCCCAAACTTTGGAATAGTCTTCCATACCATGTGAGGTCAGTTTCATCAGTTGCCACCTTTAAGTCTTATTTAAAAACGTATTTATTTTCATTAGCATTTGAATAAACTGTGTTTGTTGCATGTAATATTACATTTTATTGGTGATGTCTTTTCTTTCTTTTATTGGCGAATTCTTTTCATTGTAAAGCACTTTGGGGCAACATCTATTGTTTGTAAATGTGCTTTATAAATAAATTTGCTTGCTTGTCACATGCACACAATGACCGCTCTTTGTTTTTGTCTTTGATTCGCTGTAGGCTTCTTGGTAGCCTCTCTGACCAGTTTTCTCCTGGCTCCTTCATCCAGTTTGGAGCGACGTCCTGATCCAGGGAGGGTCTGTGTTTTACCAAATACCTTCCACATCTTAATAATAGACTTCACTGCTTCTAGGCATTGATAAAGCCTTTGAAATTTTTTTTATCCATCTCCTGACTTATGCCTGTCCACAACTTTATCCCGGAGATCTTTTGACAGTGTCTTGCCACCCATAGTTGATTGTTTGCTTCAGTTGCACTACCAAGGACTGAAATGCTCCAGGAAAGCTCTTTTCATGCTGAGCTAATCAAAATGACCAAAAGTCAAATTACTTTGTGTGCCAAGTTTTTTTTTTTCCAACTCGGTGATTCTGTTTTTTATTTATTTATTTTTTACATGTTGGTGTTCTATCTTTCACTTGGATGTTATAAGTTGCACTGAGTAAATACAGGATAAAACAAAAACTATGTCCATCTTCATTTCAGGCTGCAAAGCAACAAAATGTGATGTACCCACTGTATAAATATTTATATTGCTATCATTGGTGTTAGTTATGTCTTAATAATGTGGTAATTTTCCATGGTTTAATAAATGAATCAATAAAATAATTTAACTAGTTTGTAGCCCTATTATGAGAATGAGTGTGAATGAGATATTGTCCTTCACACTACTCAAAATTTCAATTAATTTATTTGTTTTATAGACTAATTGTAACAACATACATACACACTACATACATTTACAGGTAACTCTTTGGAAAATACTTTACATCATGGAAAAGTGTACTGAAAATCAGCTGCATAATCAACATCATGTTTTACATGTTAATGAAGCCACAACTAAAGTTGATAAAGCCTTAATATGATTGCAGGGAATTAGAAGAAAAAAAGAATGTCACAATAGCATAAAATAACAACCTATACAGAGACTTCAAGAAATATTCATAACTACCTTAGGTACAGATGTTTTTTTCCTGAAAAGCAATGATTTAATATTGATTTGTTTTCTGAGCAAATATACATTTGATAATCCACAACAACATCTTTGAAACCTAATGTAGGTTGAAGTTTTAGAAATAATCTTCTCGTAAGCAATCAAAACGACAATTTATTTTAATGCTCTTATGTACTCTCAATTACAATGCACATATACATATAATTAGCTCTAAAATACATCTGTAATCAGGTCTTTACAAATACATCAGAGAAGTTGTAAAATGAAAAAGACAATACATTTTAGAATAAAATTATATCTTTATATAGCTTCTATTGTGCAACACTCAGTGTAAGGCAAAGGGCTCTGCATGATAGGAATAAATCTGCTATTACAGAGATTTTGAAATTGTATTCAGTTACATGTCATTAAATAACACACTATAACTTTCACACTTGATTTCACTACATATGTATAAAGTCAACAGGATGGCATGGATAAGTTGTGTACATTTCTTTGTGAGTTCCTGATAGGGATTTATGCAAGATCAAAGTCATGTCAAAGTGTGTGTGTGTGTCTCAAGGCTGTTGCTGATACTGGCTCTCCGTGGCAGTGTAAAAGTCCTCCAGTATACTCTGCAGGTACTCAAAGGTGGGCCTGTCCTCTGGCTTGTTCTTCCAGCATTCCAGCATGATGTCATAGAGCTCTTGAGGGCAGGAGTCCAGACGCTGCATACGGTAACCTCTCTCCAGAGCACGGATCACCTCTGGATTTGTCATACCTAAACACACCGTAAACAGTTTGAGCATCTGCTGTAAGTACAAATTTAGTTTTGTGTCATTCTCTGGGAATTGTGCAATTTGAGCTTAACAATTTAAGCATTTTCTAAACTGCTTTTTAAAAAGGTTATTGTTGAAATGTCATATTGAAAAATCATATTTTCTCACTTCAGACTCAGTATAGCAAGACCATAGCTAATATTACTGCACCAGCTATGATAAAGCCTGAAACTTACTTCTGTTTGATTTAATTTTATTAGGTCATTCCCTCAAAATAGGATGACGGAAATATCTAACTATTATTTTTAAAAAGGGAAATGTCACAGTATAACAGCGTTAAACAGAGCTTTTCTTAGTCTATGAATGTAATGATGATGAATAGACACATGCAGATAAGCTGCTATTCATATGAAAAACAAAGATGTAAAAATACACTGTAAAACTAAAAAGAGAAATGTATTAAATGTGATACCATTCAAAAGTTTGAGGTTGGTAAGAATAGCTTTATTCAACAAGGATGCATTAAATTGACTTTCTATTCATATCTTTTCTATTTATTAATGTTGAATGTTTAATTAAATTTTATTTTTTTTTTTATATTTTTTTTTTTTTTTTCTTTTTATTCCTGTAAAAAAAAATATTTCATGGTTTCCACAAAAGTAGCAACACAACTGTTTTCAGCATTGATATTAATAAGAAATGTTTCTTAAGCAGCAAATCAGCATATTAGAATAATTTCTGAAGGATCATGTGACACTGAAGACTGGAGTAAGATCAAAAATGCAGCTTTGCATCATGGGAATACAGTACATTTTAAACTATATCAAACTCTTATTTTAAATGTTAATGAGATTCAAAATACGGTTATAATTTATTTGATCAAAATGAAATGAAGCCTTGGTGAGCATGAGAGATGTCTTTCAAATTTTACCAAAACCCCAAACTTTTGACCCCAGTAGCATTAAGTGAGTTTGTTTCACTCAATTCTTACTGAAAGTTCACTGCACTAAGTTATGCGAACTCAACTAAGGAGAACTGAAACATTTACTAGAATTTGTTATGGGGCTCCCCCTATATACTATATTATATATTTTTTTACGTTTTTTAAAAAGTTACGTTTTGGCTACACTGAGTATCTGAGTAAAGTTTATAGTTTAATTTCATGTCAAGAAATGTACTTTTTTCAGGCTTTTAGTATGACTCAGATATTTTTTTAACTTAAATGATTGATAAGGCAGTGGTGATAATGATTATGATTTAAATTTTGTCATGATTTAAATTGTCACATTTTTTGTTAACTTAACTTGTTGAGTTTTGCAGTGTAAAATACTTGAAAACAAAGTTAAATCAATGAAAAAATAATTCAGAATTCATACAAAAATGTAGGTACAAATGCCACATTTTCCAGAGAATGACACATTTAGCATATTCACAGTGCACTGTGGTGACCACTAACCTGGATATGGCGTGCGACCATAGCTGATGATTTCAGTGAGCAGAATGCCAAAGGACCACACATCTGACTTAATGGTGAAGGAACCATAGTTTATGGCCTCTGGAGCTGTCCATTTTATGGGGAACTTTGCACCTGAGGTCACATGAAAAATATTAACATGACTTCCGTTGACAATAACTTATAAAGAAACATGCATTTATCCACAGTTTACCAACTTATATTAACTCGGTTTCTCTACATTATTGCTGGCTGTTTATCAGACTAACCTTCTCTGGCAGTGTATTCATTGTCCTCTATGATACGGGCCAGTCCAAAATCAGCGATCTTACACACTAAACTCTTGTTGACCAGGATGTTGGCAGCACGAAGGTCTCTGTGAATGTAGTTTCTCTGCTCAATGTAAGCCATGCCTTCTGCTGTCTAAAGTCAGGAAAAGGAATCATATTTGAGTTACTTTTAATGATGTACTTATACCGGGTTTGTGTCACTGAGAGCAAGAGGTTAGTCAGCAACGGCTACAATAAGCTATAATGGTGTGTGTGTGTGTGCATGTGTGTGTCTGTGTGTGTGTTTGTGTGAATCCTCTTATCAGTCAGGGCACATTCACATCTGTCTTGTTGAGTGCTTGCAATTCTCTTCCTCTTTCCAACTCAATGTCGCACCCTTTTTTGCAACCGTCACACACTTTCATATTCAAAATCCTCACTTGAATTAAACATCAGTGACAATATGTCATATTTACCTAATATTTCTCGTAAATCTTTTTGTATAACTTCCATATTACCTGATTCTGAATGCATACTGGTGGTCAAAACTAACTAAAATTAAAATCGTTTTTCATTATTTAAGAGAGACATTCTTATGCTCAGCTGCATTTATTTGCTCAAAAATGCTATAAAAATTTGTGAAATTTGTGAATATTCTTACAATTCACATAGCTGTTGTCTGTTAATTATATATATCAATATATTTTGAAATGTAATTTATTTTTGTGATCAAAGCTGATTTTCAGCATTATTACTCCAGTCTTCAGTATCACATGATCCTTCAGAAATCACTCTAATATACTGATTTGATGCTCAAGAAACATTTATTATTATTTCTTATGTTGAAAACGGTTTCAAAGCTTCATAGTTTTTTTAATAAATTCAGTCATGGTGAGCATAAGTGACTTCTTTTAAAACATTTGAAAATGTAATTATTCCTTACTTTTGACCACAAGTGTATATTTCACTATTTTAAAGAATCACTTGCACAATAGAGAGAACAAGCTGCTATTATCGTGGACTAACAGTGACAAAAAGTAAAAGCATTAGATTGTCATGTTAATGGTGGACTCCACCCTCTCTCTCTCTCTCTGTCTGTCAGTTATCACATTTGAATATTAAAATCTAAAAGACAAACCTGTCCTCCACATCAAGGGAACACGTGACTCAATATGTAGGAGAAAAGCACATTAACTGAACAAATGAGACCTTCAAACCACCTCACCTGTGCTGAGAAGTCAATCAGTTTGGGCAACTGGACACGATTCCCTTCATCGCTTTTAATGAAGTCCAGTAAACTGCCTGTAAAACACATGCACACAAACAGATAAATAACAAAGATGTATAACGCCATGTTTTGCACATTGGAGTCTGGAGTCACACACACCTTTCTCCATAAACTCTGTAATGATGTATATGGGCTCCTCTTTGGTGACCACAGCATTGAGACGGACCAGTTTGTCGTGCTGGAGGGTTTTCATTAGGTTGGCCTCCATTAGGAAAGCTTCAACAGACATAGTGCCAGGCTTCATAGTCTTCACTGCCACTTTTGTGTGCTTGTTGTATGTTGCTGAGAAGCAAACAGAGATGAGTTAACACTGGGATTCTTCATTTTCACTATATCATTATTAGTGTCTGCTCCCTGCCCAAAGTGTGGCAGGACATGAAAAACTCGGGTTTCACATCAGGTTCGAGATCAGGTCAGTTTTTTAAGATAAGGTCAGTGTTTTTGTTTAGGTTTGTAATAAAAAAATTAAAGATGTATTCCTGTAAGGATAATTTGTGACTAAATAACAGTGTCATTGTGATTCATATATAAATTACTTACATTTTCTGTTAATAAAGCAATATGCCACTCTATTTGTAAATCTCACACTGTCTCACATGGCTTATTGTTTTTATTATAATACGATAACATGTTATATTTATGATATATATAGCATAACATTTAATTTATAATATTTATATGTCTAATAATAATAATAATAATAAATATACTAATATACCTATATATATACAAAACCCAAAAAAATATATATAATTAATTATAATATATATAATATATATAAAAATTTAATGTAATGTGACCTGGACAACAAAACCAGCTTTCCATTGATGTATGGGTTTGTTAGGATAGGACAATATTTGGCCGAGATTAAACTATATGAAAATCTGGAATCTGAGGGTGCAAAAAAAATCTAAATATTGAGAAAACCTCCTTTAAAGTTGTTCAAATGAAGTCCTTAGCAATGGATATTACTAATCAAGATTTAAGTTTTGATATATTTACGGTAAGGACATTTACAAAATGTCTTCATGGAACATGGATCTTTACTTAATATTACTAATGATTTTTGGCATAAATGAAAAATCAATAATTTGACCCATACAATGTATTTTTTACTATTACTATAAATATACCCCAGCGACTTAACACTTCTTTTGTGCTCCAGGGTCACATATAAAAAAATAATACAACAACAAAACGTTGTACTAAATTTTTTTTAACATTTTTAATATTATATAATAATATAATAATATTGTATAATAAACTATTCCTTTACCAAGTAATATAGATCATTACCCTCACTATAGGCAGTTAGTTGTTGCCAATCAACATAGATACTTGGCATATTAATATAAATTATGAGTTCATTTGCATTTTACTGCCAATGCTTGGAAAATTCAAATTTGACTTTTTAGTCATAACCATCCATTTTAGCTCTGCATTTTATCCTGGACAAGCTGAGAAAATCTTTCAGATCCTACTAAACAAACCATGCTGCACAACAACTTTTTTTTTTGAGTAAATAGACACATAAGAAATACATATTAGAGCAAGCAGTATGTGTCTTACCCATCCAGACCTCTCCAAACTGGCCTGCTCCCAGACGTTTGTCCAGTTTGAGGGACTCACGTGGGATCTCCCAGGCATCTTTCTCCCAAGGTTTCTGAGGTTTGGGACTCAAACAGGGACTAGTGAGAGATTGGCACAAGCCATCGCTTTGCTCTGTAGATGTAAATTTTTACAATTTGTTAATTGTAAATCAACTGAGTGGTGAACAATCCTTCATGAAAAAGGTTGGTAAAATTCTCACCAAACACTAACGACTAAAAATATATGTATTATCCAATGAAATGTGTCCAGATCTTTGCATTCTGTACTTACTCTTGTAGTGGCTGACCAGATCCTGCAGGGTGTTGAAGGTGATACGTGGGGAAATATAGAAACCGCCATTATCCAGTGTGCGGATCTTATAATGCTTCACAGTGTCTCCTGTTCGGTCGCAGTCTCTGACAGATAGAGAGTAGCTTCCTGAGGGGGGGAGATACAGATGTTTTGAAGAGCAGATAAGGATCTGGTAGATGTGCAGTTGAAGTAAAAATGTTTCAGATGTAAAAAATGAGCACTGCTAATTCTTCAGTATCACACTCCTTGTCTAAAACCCTTCAGCTTTAACACTGTGCTGAACGTACCCTGGGTGGTCTCACTGTCTCTGATCATAAAAGATCCTATTTTGTTTCCAGATGCCAGTAGCTGTCTCTCTGCATCCTTTCTGCTGACACCTTTAAAAAACCACCTGTAGACACATAAATAAATAGATTAAAAATGACATTAAAAACGTATAACCGTTTGAAAGTCACTTATGCTCAATGAGTCAATGTATATTTGTTTAAAAATACAGTAAAAACAGTAATATTGTGAAATATTATTACAATTTAAAATAACTGTTTTCTAATTGAATATATTTTAAAATATAATTTATTCCTGTGATTCAAAGCTGAATTTTCAGCATCATTACTCCAGTCTTCAGTGTCACATGATCCTTCAGAAATCATTCTAATATGCTGATTGGTTGCTAAAGAGACATTTCTGCTTAATATTATTATATTATATACACAATATTATTACATATATATGCACAATAGTATTACATTATATTATATTATATCACTACAAATGTGCACAATCTATATTTACTCACTCTTCAGTTTCACC
Source organism: Sinocyclocheilus anophthalmus (assembly GCA_018155175.1). Lineage (NCBI taxonomy): Eukaryota > Metazoa > Chordata > Actinopteri > Cypriniformes > Cyprinidae > Sinocyclocheilus > Sinocyclocheilus anophthalmus. The sequence continues at coordinate 117,707 of JADLZN010001564.1, read as the reverse complement.
CACGCAGTACCATACCCTCCCCGGAACATAGGTGTAGGGATGACCCCCCCAGCCCACCTCACGTGACACAGTGTATGGAGCGATGCTGCTTTAACCATCACCTGACCTAAACACATCAATAATCAATAATCAAGTCAATCAATCAATCAATCAATCAATTTTACAATCAATCCCAATCAATCAATAAAGAAACCCCGATTTACTCACTGTTACCCCCCATCCTCATAGAGAATGACAGGTCTACTTACTCCTGAAGGATTCTGAGTCTGTCTCCTTTCTTGAAGCCCAGGTCACCTTCATGCATAGCTTCATAATCATACAGAGCTATGGCAATGTTCTCTGAAGCTAAAGGCAAATGAAATCTTTAGTGTGCAAGAGCTGTGATCACATTAATTCACTTGTTCTCCCCCCCCCCCCCCCCTCGAGTATGAAACAGCTGGTGTCACACAAAGTTTTCATAACAAACTTGGCCTTTTCGCTTATACCCCGCACGTCGCTTCGTACCAACACTTCCCCCAGCCCCCGGTAACAACGGTTTTCATTATTTTGCGCCTATACTTTTTATACAGCAATAAAGGTTGAGACTGTATTTGCGATACACTGACTGGCTGCCCCGCACCTTGGGTTTTTGCAAATGAAAACAAGTATGTTGTTTTGGGTTGCGTGCCACTTCAACCCCAACACCTTATGGTTTTGCCTCTTTTTCATGTTACGGACCACACGCGTATGATGTGTACTCTTGCCCCACGGTACCATCTGCATGTAGCGTGACTGTCTTTTCTTTCTTTTTTTCAGTATTGTCATACCCCCTTCCCCAACTATTCTCCACGCCATCCTCTGACGCGCTCTCTATTTCCTCGACTCTACTTTCCTAGCCATCCCCGCCAGTTCATTACCCGGTCCCGGGCCCCCCCGCAGTGGGTTTGAGCGGCTTTTCTGTTCTGTCGTGAAAAATCGAGGCCGTCTTTCCACCAGCTCCAACGTCGACGGTGCTCGGCCCCCAACTAGGACTCGTTCCCCTTTGCTGCACCCTCCCATAACCCAGACCTGTCGTGCTTTCCAAACGGATCTCTGGTTTAAACAAATCCCAACCATTCAACCTCTTGTCACGTCATTACCTACCTTGTCCCCCTTTGGCTACCAAACTGGGGTTACTTTTGGATCCCAGTTTAGTTCTTTTGATTACCTCAACACCTCGTCCCCGCCACTGTTTAGCTTTCTCATTTTTCTTTTTATATTAATTGAAACCTTATCTCCCCCCCTCCTCTTCTTTAGGTCCCCTCAATCTTCTTCGGGTCGGCGATATCTTAGCGTTTTCTCCTTCTTATCTCTGGTCCCTCTGCCCCCTTTTGCCCCTGCGCCCTCTTCGTAGCCTCCCTGGGCTGGCGGTTGCCCCCCGTTGAGGGGGACCCCTGGGTGGAAATTGTCGTGTCGAGGGGCCCGGATCTGTTTCCTACCCCGCTTGGCCCTCTGGCCCCCCTTGATTTGTTGCCGTGCTTCTTTCCATCTTGCGGTTTGGCCCCTCCACCTTACGGGCGTTTTACGGACCCCCCGCGACTGTAGCCCCCCGCTCCCCTCCGGGCCCGTGGCTTTTTTTTCCGCGCCCGCTTCCCCCTCCGGGCAACTCTTTCCCCGGGCTGCTTCGCATGGTCCCCTCCGGCGCTCCGGGGCCCATGGGGGTGTTTGCCGGTTCTGGTCTTCTCCCCCTCCCCCTCTTTCCCCCTCCGTTTCGTCCTGCTCCCGCTGCCCTTCCCTCTCCCTCTCCTTTGCTGCCCTTCCCTGCCCCTGCCCTGTTTTGGCGTCTCTTTTCCCCGCCCTTCCGTCCCTTCCCCCTCTCCTACCTTTTATTTGGCTTTGTTTTTTTTTCTTTCCTCTTTTATCTTTGTCATTGTTTTTCTCTCCTCATTCCTCTCCCTCTCCTCTCCGCAGACTCTCCGTTTCCTGGGCAGAAGTAGTTTTCTCAGACCACTCACTAGGTCACCATGCCCCCAAAGAGTGTGCGTGGTTCGATCTTCCTTGCCTCCCCTCCATCCTCCCCACCCTGTCCAACTCCCCAGTTCATTTCCCCCTATATATCTCTTATCTCTGCCCACGCCTCTTCTTCCTTTCGCCCGTCCCGTGCTGTCCCTGTCCTTTCGCGCCACCACTAGAGAACCCCTTGGCTCCTTCAGGTTTAGTGCGCTTCTATCGGTGGAGCGAAATTTCTGGGGGACCACGGCAGCCGCCAACCCCCTGTTAGTGTTGAGATCCCTGTCTGTGTTGGCCCCTTGCTGGTTCTAAAGACTCCTCGCCTTTTAGACAATCTGTTGTGGGTTGGCGGGTTTCTGGGCCTCCCACTGATGTTTTTCCTTTCCTTGACCTCTCAATGCTTTTTTATTGGATGGTGGGGTTTTGGTGTCCTGTGCTGTTGGTTTGGGTGGCTGTTGCTGTGCGATCTCGGTTGTCCGGTTGGTACTCTGTTGTTATTTTTTCTTCTTCTTTTTTTTGTTCCAGACCCTATTCCTTTCCCTCGATCGTGATCTCCCTCTTCCCTTTTGATCTTACATACAGGGTCAGAGCCCGGTCCCACTTTTTTTCAGCCCTTCTTTTTCTTCCCCCGTTCGTTTCCACTTCCTTCCCTTGCACTCGGCCTGTTCTGCAGAGCTTATTCCCACACTCGCCCACCTCACCCGCCAGCCCCTGCTGCTTTCCCACCTGGTGTTCTTCCCGGTCGCGCCCCCCCCCAGCTTTTTCGTGCGTCGGCCTACACCACCCAGCCTCTTCATGCTCATCTGGAGACCACCTTCGTCTTTCCGTCTTCCGTCTCCGCCCGCACCTCCACCACATTCCCCCCCCTGCTTTCCCCCATCCCCCCCGACGTTGTCTGTGTCCGCTGCGTCTAATACTAGACACTTGCGACTTTTGACGCTCTGCACCACTGGTGTGGCCCCCCTCTCTTCAGGTTTCGCTTTTTGGCAGCCCCCGCTCAACCTTGCCTCGTCGTGCACATGCACCAACTCCCCCCGGCCTTTATCCCCCCCACACACCCCCCACCCCACCGTCTGCGCCCAGGCACCCCCCCTCTGTGGCTTTCTCCCTCTTCCTGTTTTTTTTCTTCCCTTTTCCCCTTTACCTTCTGCACCGCCCCACACCGCTAGATCCATCCTTTTGTTGCTAGTACCCCCCTGGTTGATTTATTTTCTTCTCTCTCCTTTTCCCCCTTCCCTTCTTCCGCCTTTTCCCCCCCCCATCTTTTTTGTAAAGACTCTCCCAAGCATCTTTCTCTTTTTCAGCTGCCTCCTCCCTGCCACCCACACCCCGTTTGTCAAGACCCCAAGACTTCCCCACCCTTAGTCTTACCTCTTTCCTCCCCCCCGGTCCCCCCCCCCCTTCTCGGTCCCGCCTGACTTATTTCCAGACCCTACCCCCCCGCTGCCCCAGCTACCCCTACCCCCACCCCCCCCTCACCACTTCCAGCATCCAACGTCTCTAGTCGCCACGCCGCGAGTTTTGTAGTCGCCTGTTGACCTTCACATAGGCCTTAATTTGAAAGTGCTATTTGTCGCACGTTTCCGGGGCAGACCCATAATCTACATCCTCCTTTTGCCCCCTCCCGCCACCCCACGGGAATTAGGCTTCCCGCCGGCGCCAACCCCGCCGCCGCCTGTCGGCGCTCTTCCCGGCCCCCTCTCTCTCTCCCCCCCTCTCCCCCTCCCCCCCCCCCACCCCCGGACCCCTCTTCCCCCCCCCTCTGCCTACTCGTGCTTTTTTAGGGGTGGACGTGATCAGACCCTTAGAGCGCGCCAACCCCCCCCCTGTGCACTCTTGGATGCCGGTTCCTGTTTGTCCTGCTTGCCTATCCATCCACTTGCTGCCATCAATGTGCATCCTGGCCCCGCTGCCCTGCCTCCCCCACCCCCACACAACCCCCCACCCCCAGAGACCATCTCCCTGCCCCCGTCTGCTTTGTCTGCAAGACCACACAACACAAACTCAGAACTCCCGCCGCCCAAGCGACTACCCCCCCCAACCCCCTGTAGATCATACTGGACCCCGCAGTCCAAGAGCAACATTTTCAAGTTCCCAAGATCGTCCTCTGCTGAGCCATGTTCATACCACGAAACACAACACCATGAATGTACTATTTTACCCTTAGACATTCATGTCCCCGTTGCGTCCTTCCGTTGCCACGGAGGAGTCCCGTTCGTAGGAAGCCAATCTACGTGGGCCCCTTTTTCCCCCTCCTGTATTCCGTATAGCGTGTTCCCCCCGTTCGCCTTTCTTTCTTTGCCGGTGTTCTTGTTCTTGCTTTGGGTTGGCTTTCCTGCCTTCATCCCATGTTTGTTTTTTTCGAGACACCTCCCTCCACGAGCCTGCGGAAGAGAGTTTTTCCTACTTCAGAGAGCCGCCCCCAAGCACAGAACCCCCCGAGCTGTTACCCAGAGACCCCCCGCACCCCCACCACCCTCCCAATCCACACCCTCCCCACCCAGTATGCCTCACCCCTCTCTCATGCACCAGCGCCCAACATTACGTTCGTCCACCCTTTCCCCCTCCTCAGAAAACAGTGTCCTTCTAATCAACACACAGCTCCCTCACATCCCAAGCTGTGTTGCACCACCCCCGACATCCACCATCATACCCATATGCAAACCACCTGCCGGATTTTTACACAGAGACCGGAGCTCTTCAGATCAGACGACCTACGCCAAGAACGCTACACCGCCACTTATAATGAAAGGAGTTGAGTAGTCTGCTTACCCAAACCCATATAGGGTCACCAACACAACCACCGCCACCCTCAGTAACAAACCCCTCTTCTACCCACCCCAGAACCCCCCACCCCCCCAGCCTGACCCAAAAGCAACCCCCCCATTCAACCCCACCCCCTACCCAAACCACACACCACCCTCCCCATCACCACCCCCATCCACCAACCCCTAAACAGACACACCTTCCCCCCAACTAATCCCCCATTGTTACAGAATTATCCACAAAACACTACTACCACCAAACCCCCAACAAACAACAACACACCCACCCGAGGCTTGCAGTGCCTAACACCACCAAACACAAAAAAGGAGAGACCAACAAACCAAACACACCACAGGCCCCACAACAACCCACCCCAACCCAACACCACACCCCACCCACACCCCCAACATCCCCCACACACCCACCTCAAACCCGCCCCCACCTCCCACACCCCCATAAGCAACCAAACCAATACCCACACCCCACCCCGTGCACACCAACCAACAAGTCAGTGCCTGTGTGCCGATATAAAAGCTCTACATTTTCATGTCTTCGACCACTGTTGTCCGTACCATACCCCCACTACCCACCCATCAAAACAAAATACCAACGCTCTGCAGAGACCACAGAAGTAACCACCACCAGAGACATTCTGAAATGAGGTCCTATAATCACAACGCTTCTCCCCCACATCTACCCCCTTCACGTGGTTCAACAACACATCCCTGTGCGCCAGGCATTCTAACAATTCCTCCTAGCATTTACATTAACCCCTCCTCACACCACCCCCATAGTCACACACAACTTCCCCATTGCCAATCCACCAGTGAACTCTGAACAACACCGCGTTATGCCACTGTCTTTTTACCCACCCATTCTTCTTTCAACAGTGGCCACCCTCCAACACCAAGCTACCCTCTAAGCAGCCCCCTCTACTAAAGTGCTAGCATCTTTCACAGGGACAGCCAGTGCCCAACATGGCCCCCCACTCCTCACACCCTTCCAGCTTCCCAGAGAGAACCAGTTAGTCTCCTCTCAATCTGCTTAATTGCTGGCTTGATCACATGTACATTTCCTTCTTCCAACTCAGAATCCGATAACTGATCGTACCCGGAGGAAATATTCAGATTTGCCTTTCAACAGTGTCGCCCATCCCATCCGAAGATTATTTAGTCCCTCAAAGCCCCAGGGCTCAGAGGAACCACCTCCACCTTTCCCGCAGCAGCACAGGGAGACTCAGAGCTACAGCTCTTTTCATTTAACCACACATGCAAATGTGGGATGTATCAATTCCACCTTCCTTGTCAGGACTTTCTCATTGCTATTTGTTTTCTTTTTCAGAAACATACTGTATGTGCAAACGGTCAGAAAGCACCACAGCTTACTGACTTCAGGAGGCCAACAGCCAATAGAGAATCGTGAAATATTACTGTAAAGTGTTTTTGAGTGTCCTTTTACGTGCACGGACGAGGCTCCCCCTCCCTAAGCGACCAGGACACCGAGAACCCATACGCCAGAGACACATAACCATGTGTTACCCTCGATCTCTGGTCTGGTCTGTGCAAACTATATGAAAACCAAACACTCCGGCCAGTCCCAGTCTAACGCCGCTCAAGCATGATATTATTTCAACACGACAAACACAAGCCCACAACACAACCAAGCGAAATACTTAGACCAACATATAACAACCCTAACCAAAAACAAGGAACAGTAGCCCCCGTTGAACCAAGTGATCATCACAAAGGGGTTGGGAACCACATCCCACACACCCCTGCCCTAACACACCGACGGCATTGCCCCCGTACCCCAACCTGACAAGAAATCCTTTCGCCTGCATCTGAGCTACCCAGCACACCAACCACTACCACCCGTAAACCACGAACACCATCAAACCCCAAACCATAATAATTTGACATTAATATGAGTCTTCACGCGAAGAAAACAAAAAGAACCACAGCAAACTACCCCCTCACCCCTCTCTCCACTAAACACTTATACATAGAAAACACTAAACCGGTAGCATAGCCCACCTAACGAAAAACACCGACCCACACACGCAACGCATTCTGAAGCACACAGCCATCAAAAAGAACCCCACCAAAACCACCCACACACAGGACAACACGCAAACGAACAAAACACCAAGACACAAACCCAACCAAGGCAACACAAATTTAAACCCACAACCCAACAAGAAGTACTAAATAAAAGCCATTCCTATGACAAATAGCATTAAGGAGATACATTAAATTAATTCTACATGTTAATATTAGGACTACTATTTAATTTAGGTGCATATGAAAGCTAGAAACGTCTTTAAAAAACGAAAATAGAAAATCATCTTGAAAGAATAGGGTCTTAATCGTTTGACTACAAAAAACAATGACATAAAATAGAAATAATGAAGAAAAACATAATTAAATAACAACTCGATGTAAATAATAATAAAACTACATATTTTAAGCTAACTTACCACTTAAGTCGCAATCCAGACGAAAAGAATATTTCTTTATTCACAAAATCTCGCTAGTTGATCGAGATGTAGAAATGTTGAGGTCGCTTCACGCCGGCTCCTCCATCAGTGATGCGCTTCAGTAAGACTCTCGCGCTGTACTGTCCAAGAGGAAGCTAGCGGCTGTGTCTCAAAAACTTCTGAGATGCCTTCCTAGGCAACAGTGAAGGACACCAGGCCCGTTGTAAGTATAGCTCAGCTCATACATACACACTGAGCTCATCCGACTCGTAACGCGGTGATAATAGCCAAAAATAAATCGAGCTCTTATGACGCTCAAAATGCTGTCTAGGCAGGGAGCTCAGTAAGTATTGAGACACACCCTTCTGTCAGAGGAAATCTGTCATGAATATTCCGCTTCAATATCCGCGTGTCATATTCTCGCAATAGTCTTCGTACAACACTGTGAACCCAGGGCATTTTGTGTGAAGGTTGCAAAAAAACTTGTTTAAAAACCTTTTGCAATGTCACTTCACTTCTGAGAAAAAAAAAACATAGCATTGTTCGTTCAGCCAAAGTGTCACTCAAATTTGGACACAAATAATGTGATATTTAAAAGGAGTGATTTCAAATATAAGTGATACTAAAATCTAAATAAAAGGGAGAAAAGTAACAAAAAATTCAAAACAAAGGCAGATTTAGATTTGCTTGAGAACAGATTAGAAGAGCCAGCTGTGTGTATCTATTAGTGCACAACCACAGATAGAAACACACAGATGTATTATTATTAGATTGGAAATAGTCAAACAAACAGTTGGTCTGGCCTCACAGTTACATAAGGACCGAATAATCCGATGGTGAGATTAAACACCCTCTTTTTTTTGAAAGAGACAGAGTAAGAGAAACATAATAAACAAGCAAATACATAAATCAACCTCTTCTTTAGTAAATACTAAGGCAAAACAACTTCATTCCTAATATGCAAATACTTACAAGAGGGAGAGAGAGAGAGAAGATATTCACATTAACAGAAAGCCAGGTGTGATACCTTGATCCAAGGGTTTTTATTTGGATTTTTACCTTTGTAACTTTAAACTCATACACCTTTGCTCAGTATACAAAAGTAACAAGCTAAGTGTTGTGGTGATTGGCATATTCAAGTGACAATTCTAAATTGTTCCAGTGAATCAAAGCTCTCAGGTTCTTCACAGTGAAAACTATTTACCCTCTTCCTGCAACAATGTAGGTGTTCCCCACATCCTAAACCAATTACAGGTGATAGTTCACAAAGTATGACTACAGCCATCTTTTCATGCAATGCACTTATATTTGTATTTATTTAGATATACATTAGTTGTTAGGTAGTTGCTATGTTCTTCTAGTGTCTAAAAAGTGAGGAATTTTAGTTATAAGATAATATCTCCAAATTATCTCTAAAACTATCTAAAAATAGTGTAAACCAAAGGTTTACAGCTAGTTTGATGCAATGGTACAGAAAGTTAAAAAAGAATACTTTTTTTTCTCTTCACAGTTTTACCCTTCCTCCTTTTACACTCTGAAAGCTTTTACAGCTGCAAGTGGAAAATTCACTATTACAAAATATATGCTTGACATCTCAAAAAAACCAAAAGGGGAAGCCGAGGGTTTTTCATTTTGTCACATCTACAAGAAGCAGGCTGTAGTGCTCAGAGACAAAAATAGATGAGATGCGACACCTCTTACACGGAAGAGAGAATGAACACAAACTGAGTATTGACATGACAGAATGGTAACAACACAAGACAGCAAGCAATTGCATGTACTCCTGTTATATGTGCTTATTAAAAACTCATGATATGGCATAAAAGAGGAAGAATAAAGTGAATAAAGTGAAGCTTCCTGTTTTGGTAGAGCTAAAGATTTCTGGGAAATCGACACAATAAAATAACAAATTCATCTAGTACAAATTCATCCACATACAGTCTGAATGATATAGCTTGAACACGATAAAAATAGATCTTATTTAATTCCAGTCTGCACTGCAGTATGCATTGTATTCGATACACTAGAATTATGTTGATAAGAGGTGCGTGCAGCTGAAGTCTAGTGTTGGTTTTTCTGGAAAACTAAAGCGAACACCAGCGATTCGAACTTGAAAACTGGTGGTGAAGGGTGAAAACAAAATGGTTGTCTGAATAACCACAGCAGATCATACATCATAGATAAATCCGTTGCCTGTATATATAAAAAAAGAAATATATGAAGAAAAATATTCATGACAATACTAAGCAAAGCCAATCAACATTAAAACAGTGAAAAATAAAAAGAGACCTTCATCCTTGCTCTGAGTCTGCATGGGTTCCTTGATGTCCCCTGCTCAGCCGTATTTTCCTCTCCTTTAGTGAGCGCTGGGAAAGAGCTAAGATGTAACAACACAAGTGAAATTTCAGAAGATGCTAAATGTATTAATTGAATAAACTTTAAATGAATGAATGAATGATCTCTTACCATCAGTATCCTGTCCAGGTCTTTTTCTGCTTGCTTCAAGGTTATTGTTCTCCTTCTCCTCTTGCGCCGTCAGTCTGCTTCCAGGATCAGACACCTTCACCGCCGACCACAATAAAGCATAAGTTACAATTGATCTCATAAGGTCAGAAAACTTAAATTGAAGCTATATGAAATATAATGACATGACATAAATGCAGTGCTAAAATTACCTGTCCTCTTGTTTTAAGGGACTCCATAACCACAACTGCAAGGCAAGACAGACCAGTTAGAACAGTCCATTTAAACTTAAACCAACCAAAAAGAGTGAAGCTTTACCTGGCTGGAGGGAAATGGTTAGTGCTGGGATTTTCCTCTTCTCTGAGCTGACAGACGTTTCAGCTGCTGGAAATGTTTCACCTTCCTTTACCTCTTTCTGCTCCTTACATGTTTCCTGTGCTTCCTCCTGCTATGTAATGTGAACCAAACCTCACAGTCAATTTTATTTGCATACTCGTAAATACAAACATGTCCAGAGAATGTATGAATTCATTCAGTCATTTTAGGTAAATCATAGCCATGTTGTACTAATTTGTTCCCTAGTTTTATTTAAAAATGTGGCCACAATTTAACTACATTAAAATGAAGGAAATATATAGTACAATGTGGCCACTAAGACACAGAGAAAGGAATTTGTTTTGTTATTGTAGTCTAGCTGAGCATTTTGTAACCAAGTTAGCAATAAGCAAATCTAGCAGCTGGCTAAGCAGTTAGCTTGCAAAGTGAAGAAAATAAATGTTTAACTTGACAATTTTTAGCTTTGGTAATATAATATGATATGCAGTTTATAAGTATAATTATCATATTTTCATGACTGAAAGTCATTGTAACATGATTTTCTATGCTTTCTGTTCAGGCATTAATGGGATACACTCATAAAATATTGTCTCAAACAAAGGAATGTCTTTATTGAGGAGATATTTCTGCATGATTTGAAGTCTACCTGTGTGTTATTGTCTGCTGTCTGCTGGTCACTCTGAGGGCTTGAAGGGCATTGAGATGACGATGAAAGTGTAGCAGGTGGTGAGGAAGATGAAGTCGAAGATGCATCGCTCTGTGAGTGTGTTTTCTCTTTCTCTTTGCTTTTTGAACGTCCCGACTCAGACAGGTCTAACGGAGCTTCCTCTTCATCCTCTCTCAGATTCTCTCCAAAAATCCTCTCTGACTGCGTTGCTGAGGCCTTCCACTGGGGCGGCGCTGTAACGGCTTCTGTCACTCTCTTTTCTCTACTCTCTGCATGCTCTGACAGGTTTCTGCGGGACCAGGACCGCAGGCCGCTAGGTGTTGGGCCATGTGCGTGAGACTGGAGGCCGTTGCTTGATGAGATCAGTTTTGGGAATTGCAAAATGTTTGAGCTGGGAATTGGGGTCTGGCTTGGGTGAAGCGCTATCCCGCTACCAACACCAGAGCCGCGGGCTGCTAATGTTACCCAGTCAGTTGATTCTGAGAGTGACCACGGGATAGACAGATGATCTAGACCGGTCTTGATCGGAAGCGGCCGGAAGGGGACGGGGGCGTGGATTTGTTGTCGGTTGCTACGATCCTCAGAGGTGACAGAAGAAAAAATAGGATTGTTCTTCAGTAGACTAAGAGGAGATGGAAGAGAAGGAGACAAAGGGGAATGTCTGTGCTCAACCAAGTCCACGCTGGAAGATCTGTGGACACATGAGGAGAAGAATTAAAATGTGTCAAAATCCAGTGTCAGTGCATCTGTTTTGTCTGCCCGTCTCACCTCCTTTCAGCACTGTGCTCTGTGCCCCATCTTGAGGTGGGCAACATGGGCTTATTCAATTCCTACAAGAGAGTAACACAAATTTCAGCAACCAATAAAAACACAAGGGAATAGAAAGAACACGATTTACTATAAAACAACCAATTTAAAAGATCAAAAACAATATTGAAAAAACTCATTATTGCTTACAAATGAAAATGCCCTGCCCCAGGTTTGCATACGTTTGTGTTCAGAAGCTTTCTCTGTACAGAATAAAGAACATTAAAGATCTTTTCATCAGATGTGAACAAGCTACGATACATTCAGTACATTCAGCAGTAGTAATCTCAAAATAGCACTGGTTCTCATATCTGTCAAAAATTTACCCAACCATAACTTACTCAGGATGTCAGTTGGGCTATTGTCCGTTTCACGTTTGACAGTCGCTGTCGGTACAGAGATGTCCCCTGGTGGATGCTGGATGGACTTCAGCCCTGAGGCCAGTAAAGTCAAAGCAGCCACTGCTGTGTCAGGTGACATCTTGACCTCTGGGGTGATTGCGTCCTCTGAATGACCATTCTGCTGACTGGAAGGTGAAGCAGGGAGTTTTTACGCATGACAATTATATACAATACATTGTACTAGTTAAACTGGCCCTGACCACAAGTGACCAACATCTGGCGATATTTTTCCCAAAATTTGGTGCAGACCACAGTATGTTGGCTAGTGTTGCATGGTTACAATTACAGTAAATCAGATTGTGCCACTATGTGACAGGACTTGAACTTGCACATGAAAAGCAACAGGAAATACTTGCACAAATATGGCAAGGAAGCATGTTGAGCAAATGGGCCGCTCACTTTGATAGATCCCTCAAGCCCTTCAGCTCCTCTCTCAGTCTGTCGTTTTCTTTCTTTATTGCATTCATCTCACTCACTGCAGCAGTGAACAGGAAAATAATTAATATTCATATATTCCTCTGTGACCTAGATGGTCTTCATAACAACAAAGTCAACAAATATTGCAAAGGGTGACCGTTTAATGGTTTATGGTCAATAAGATTGATTGATTTAATACTTTTGATCAATTTAATGGATCCTTGCTGAATAAAAGTAAATTAAAAATAAAGAAATTACATTTTAAAATACATTAAAATAGATAACAGTTGTTTAGAATTGTAATACTAACAAAATGACTGTTTTACTGTATTTTTGATCAAATTAATACAGTTTGGTGAGCATAAGATGATTCTTTAACAACCCCAAACTTTTGAATGGTAATGTAAAAATACAATAGGGACCAAAAGGCTTTTTTTTTGCTTTTTTTATTACAAATAGTATCATTAGGATAAGAATTTACTTAAAAAACATTAACATTTAAGTAACAATGTAGTTATTATATGACTATAATATTTAAGTAACAATGTAGTTATTATATGACTATAATTTATTAGATTAGACTTATTATAGGGTTTGTTCATCTTTTGCTTTAATGACAGCAGCTGCATGACATTTGTGTAAAACCTGATTAATGATATCTCAAAGGAAATCTGACTTTTTGTGTAAAATGAATCAACACGGTCAATGCCATAATATTTTCTCTTCATATAAAGGCTCTATTTATAGCTCACCTAGTAGAGAGATGTGCTGCAGACTCTGGAGCTGGGAGTTTTCATACTCCTGTTGTCTTTTTTTAGCAACGTCCTGAGTGACTGTACACCTGTCACACAACCCGGCCCGCAACCTGAGGATTGACAGACACAGTGTGGGCAGTGGTGCATGAGATTACATTTAAAACTGACTCCTCTCTCTCACACACACACACACACACACACACACACCCCCTGTTCTCTAGTTGTTTGATGTTTTCAGTAAGAATCCGCTGCTGTTCTTTCATCTGCTGGTTCCTGTTGTAAAGTTCTTCTATGCGCTTTGCATCGCTACAACAGGATGCACATAAAACGTTATTGATGGGATGTAAAATTTTATGTCAATCAATTTTAGCTTGAAAAATATGGTATGTGCACTCACATATTCTTTTTATTTGTCAGCTCCAGTACTTTCTCTTGCCACCCTGTAGAGAGAGAGAAAAACACATAGTGAATCTGGACAACTGAAGTGTGAAGCACTAAATGGCACATAGGAAAGCAGTGGCAGCTGTTATGATTTTACTTAAAGGAAAAGTCCAGAAATAAAAGAAATTGCTGAAAATGTACTCAGCTGATAAAAACAGCACAATAATCCACAAGTAATCCACACGATTCCAGTCCACCAATTAACATCTTGTTTAGCGAAAAGCTGCATGTTTGTAATAAACAAATCCATCAAGATGTTTTGAAATTTAAATCATTGCTTCTGGCCAAAATTTGAGTCCATAATCTATAATAACACTTCACCCAGTGAAAAAGTCCCCTGTTGTCCTCTCACATCAAAATCCACCGACATATTTGTTTAGAACTGTTTTCTTAATGATAGATTTGTTTATTACAACTCAGAGGCTTTTCCGAACACGTTTGATTGACTGGAGTCTTGTGGATTATTGTGATGTTTTTATCAGCTGTTTTGACTCTCATTCTGACGGCACCCATTCACTGCAGAGGATGTAATGATATATTTCTCCAAATCTGTTCTGAGGTAGAAACCAACTCATCTACATCTTGGAATACCTAACATTGAGTAAATTTTCAGCTAAATGTCTTTTTCTTTTTTTTGGTGAACTTTTCTTTCAAATATCATGTTCACGCTTATTTCTGCTGATATTTTTTGCTGCTTTATGAAGTGTTAATGTGAGTCACAATGTAATGCCATTGTGTTGAATTCACCCCTCCTTCATTCATTAAACTATCTCTTTTTGTGTTCAGAAAGAAAAACATAAAAGAAAAAAAAAGGAAGTCAAAAGGGTTTGGAATGACATGATGGTCAGATTCATACTAAACAATGTTGTTGATTTATTCTTATTATTAAGAATTAGTGATTTCATAGCATTTAATAACAGCATGAATAAATTGTGCTTAGGGTTAGGTTTTTATTGTTTCGCTGATTTTATTTCTGCAGTTACTGTTGTTGTTGTCACCACTGTTAAGCTGTATTCACATTAGTGACGTTTTGCAGGCAAAAAAGGCCTATAGTGATGTGTGAAGGAAAGCTCACATGGAAGTCACTTTTAAACCAAGCAGCTTTCTGTTTGTCAATGCAGCAAATTCATGTGACCAACTTGAACCTGTTGCGAAATCTGCCTGAGGAAACTTTCACCCTCATCTGAAATTCCTGATTGCATGGATTCCTAATTGAAATGACTGGATCTTGTCTGTGAAATTTTCGCCCAGGAACAGTAAATGTGACCTCACTTTCAGTTATCTATTTTGTGGTGATGTAAAGATGTTTTCCTGTTGATTGTCACTGTTACTGAGTTTGGTGAAGTTGTCTATTGGTGTGATCAAGACAAAAAAAAAAAAAAAAGATTGGTGATCTTACCCTCTAAATCATGCTCATGCACCTCCCGCAGTTTCTGCAGGAGTTCAGGAAAGCTTTCCACAGCCATGCTGGTGTTCCTGCACACCGGCGTCTTCACTCGTCTTCCTACAAATAAGGATAGGAAGGAAAAATGAAGGAAAACATTAAAAAGATAAAGATTTGTTAAATCAGTGCATGGTTAGGGTACAACTGGTGCCAGTTCATGTTTTGCTGTTGCCTTGACTTAACCTGCTAAAATATGAGCTTACATTTCTACACTCCTATATGCCAAGGCTATTAAAACCTGGTCTTGCCAAACTGGTTCTGCAAGATGTGCACCGCAGGCCTAACTTTATTTGTGTATGCATGTATGACTGTGTGTAAAATAGAGAGTGAGAGAGTAAGAAATAAGGAGAGACGGCATTCCCACAACGTGAGTGTGTGTGCGTGCTAGCATTTAAAAACAAACAGGATCAGGAAGTTTATTTATAACCCATGCAATGTGCAGAAAACTTATAAATGGGGTTCAAATAGTAATAATATTTCACAATATTACTGTCTGACCCAGCAACATGTAGCCTTGGTGAGCAGAAGAGACTTCTTTTATAAAAACATTCAAAAGATCTCACGACCTCAAACTTTTGAAAGATAGTTTCAGCCTAGGCACTGTAAATTACACCAGATACAAGCGTAGAAAGAGCATAACATCTCTTAAAACTGATGGGACACAAACAAACTTTCTAATAAAACAGGGATTTAAATTTCAATACAAAGTGGGAACAGTGCTGCAAAGCAACATAGAAAAATCTAAATACATTATAATGACTCATTATAGCTTTTAACCCAATCTGCATGAGTTCTACCAGTAAAGATTCAGCATGCCGCTGAGGGTTCTTGGGAGGGTGCAGTTTCCGCCCCCCTCCCTCACCCATACAATCTTTTTTTTGCATTTTGCATTCTGAGTGATTTTCGCCTGCTCCTTCACTCTCGCTGCATGTCGGGATACGTTAGATAACAGTTTTGAATGTTACAGCAGAAGGAGCAAGAGGGAACCTGTCACCCCCCCTCTCATAACTGCAAACTCAATTTTCACACACACACACACACACACCACACACACACACACACACACACACACACACACACACACACACACACACACACAACACTATTTTTTAAACCCACTCCTTTGAGCTGAATTTGCAAGAAATGATTACTAGCAATTTAGAATATACCTGTATAGATTTACAACAGGAATAGGAGATCTGACCTCTGACTCTCAGTGACCTTGACATTTGGGGTCAGAGGTCATTCATATTGTCACTAAATAAGTGGCATATTACATATATTGCATACTGTAATTGATCTAAAACATACAAAATCAGTCAGTTAGTCAACATGATGGATAGGTGGAGTCTTTGAGCAGGCCTGGGGCATAATAACATTATTAATATACATGAGAAAGTATGCTTCTGAGATGGGTTGGTGGATCAAGTCTGACATTACGCAATCTCTGCCTATGATTTTGCTAGGGTTTTGTTTTTTTGGCAGTTGTTTGTGTTTTATATGTTTTACATGATAAAGTATTCAGAGTACTATCAGTTTAAAACTTGGTATATTACCAAGGGCAAAACAATAAAAAATATGAGAGAGAATCAGAGACAGAGACGTAAGCGAGTGAGCAAGCGGAAGAGAGAGAGAGAGAGAGAGAGAGAAAGAAAGAGAGAGAGAGAGAGAGAGAGTGAGAGAGAGAGAGAAAGAGAGAGAGAGACAGAGAGAGAGAGAGAGAGAGAGAGAGGAAGTTGCTAACAAATGTTAAACTTTGTGAAAATGTACTAAGTTTATGATATAATGTCAATGGACTCTATATAATTAGTATTCAATTATTACTTTTTAATATTTCTTTTTAATGATTCTCATTTATCAAAAAATAAACTGTGATTATTAATTACATTTTCTTAATAACCTCAATAATACGAAAAGAAAAACATAAGAAACAATAACGTTAATATTAGAAAATAGATAGATGTGGATGGAATAAAATGTAATACTAAGACCAGATTCATTCATATCACTGATCAAATAAAAAAGAAATAACATCCCACCCAACTGAAATAGCTTGAATAATGAGTGACTGTGTTTCTGTAAATATGATGTGGTGCGTTACGGATAACTGATCACATCATGCAATAGCTCAATAAATAAATACCAAAACACATGACATCTGGTCAATACAGTATGTTCAGGAGAAACGAGTTCACTCACCCCGTGCCACCTTGTGGATGTCAATCCCTTCACCTGCCAATCACGTGATGCTGTTGGTCTCCTCGTCAAGCCAGTGTCATCCGGAGCCCCCCGGAGAGACACATCAGATTGAAAACTAATGGGAATTAGAACGAAATGAAAAAGAAGAAAAGAAGAGTGTTACATACGCCCTGTGCTCCTCTCCTCCTCCTCCTCCTCTCCATGCAGCCCCTCCTTCTTCTCCCCATTGACGAGGAAAACAGGTTTGAGCAGTTCCTTACCGCGGCACACAAACATCAGTTCTCCCCTGGATAAACCGGTCCTGCTGAAATCCCACTAAACCTGCCTGGCCACAAAGAAAAAAAGGATATAGAGAACCTTTAGACACACAAAGCCGCTTTATTCTGCTTTGATTTGCTCTTTTAATCTCAAGGAACCAAAGATGCATTTATTCAACTTCATTGCAGTGACATGGGGAAGTTTATTAGCCTTTAATTTGCTATATGCATAGCCTGCTGAGAGAAATGTGTCTTTTTAAACCCTCATATTTCATGTCTCTTTGCAATAACCAAGCCTTCAAAATGACAGTCTTGAAGCAGCATTCGAGGTTTCTCAGATTGCCACACCTGCAGAACCTCAATGCACCCATAAGATCCATGGTTTTACTTTAGTAACTATTGTAAAAACAATATTTGATGTAAAAGCAAAACAATCACACATTTAAATATGGTTTTACTACAGTAACCATAGTTAATATATGGTATTTGTAGAAAAACATATTACCCAGGTGAAAAAGTACACTTAAATGTATTAAAATGTACTTGAAATTCATAAAAAACTTTTCATTTGAATGGTATTTTTTATGATAATATTGTTTTAAAGTATACTAGAAAGTACCTTTGGTAACAATATGTGCTGTTTAACGCTTATATGCAAAACTAAGCACCCCATTTTTGTGGACGTTTAAAACATACATTGAAAAACATTGTAAATTTTAATTTAGTTCATGAAGTATCTGAATTGACTTGTACATAAGAAATTAGCTATAAAATAAGCATATGCATTCTTACTAGGGATGCACGATATTATCGGAATGTTATCGGAATCGGCCGATAAACGCTTAAAATGTAAACTCAGTTTACCTCTGAGTAAACTTTATTTACTCAGGGGGCGCTGTTTGCCTACTTGTAATAAAATGAAATTAAAATACACAAATAACATTAAGATACTTGAGTTTCTGAATAAATAAAGCAGTAGTTGATGTCATAAAATCATTAATGAGTAGTTCTAGATTTAAAGTGGAAGTGAAGCAGTCAGTCAAGTTTACAGTATTTAGTAAAGTGATATCCACTTGAATTAAAAATATATAACAAACACGATTAATGTAACCATTTTAAAGAAAAAAAAGGATGTTTTGTTATAGCTTTTGGAGCAAAGGTGCCGCCATCTTGCAATACCACAGCGCGTGATGTCACGGGGTTGGTTTGCTACATATTATTTTTATTTTTATTATTTATTAAGTGACATGTGGCCAAGTATGGTGACCCAGACTTGGAATTAGTGCTCTGCATTTAACCATCCAAAGTGCACACACACACAGTGAACAACACAACAACACCACACACACACCCACACACACACCCACTCACCACACACCCCACACACACACACACACCCACCACAACACAAACACACACACAACACACACATCACACACACACAACACACCGTGAACCCACACCCGAGCAGTGGGCATCGATTTTTTGCTGCAGCACCCAGGGAGCAGTTGGGGGTTCAGTGCCTTGCTCAAGGGTCTACACCTCAGTCATGGTATTGAAGGTAGAAGAGAGCGCTGTTCATTCACTCCCCCCACCTACAATCCCTGACAGCACTGAGACTCGAACCTGCAACATTTGGATTACAAGTCCGACTCTCTAACCATTAGTTTACCATTAATTTATTAGAATTATTAGAATAATTTTGGTCAAGAGTTTGTATATGCTGCTGTACTATTTAAATGTAACTCAAGGAATGTATTGTTGTAATGAACAAAGGATATCGTACATTAAAGTTTTCTAGATGTGAAAGTGTGTGTACGTGTATGCCATGCTCATTTAATGATTTTTGTACTTTTTAATATACCATATTAGAATGCTGAAAAATAGCTTTATATGCAATGTGCTGCTGAAAATGAGGCACATTAAAGTGAAGCTTAAAATGTAATTTAACTGTACTTCAAGAAGTATAAAAGTGTATTTTAAATAATGTGAAGAAGTACAATTAAATTACACTAAAGATATTTGTAGTTGTTCCATTTGAACACAACTAAATATATTAAAATATACTGCAATTAGCTTAAAATTTATTTTAAGCATGTCTTAAAGAGCACTTAACATACTTAAAGTTGTTCCAAAATAACACATTTGTTATGCACTTAGTATTGTATAATAAAAAATATAATAAGTGCATCAATATTTGTACAACTTAAGTATTTATTTTTTTACCTGGGTAACCAGATATTTGTAGTGGTTTTACAGCAGTAAAAATGAAGGCATTTAATTATGATATTTGTAAAAACATAGTAATAATAAAGGAAAAACTAGGTTAAACTAAAAAACTTGCCTAATGTGCGGAATGTGAATCATAGTTTCTGTCAAAAACCTGTTTTACTACAGTAAAAACATTGTTATGTTTTGTAAAAGGTACTCAAAGAACTTCCAAACAGAGCTTCAAAACAGAGACACACTTCATATATCCTGGCTGATGCATTTAAAGTTAGGGCTCACAATTCTCAATACTGCACAACAAAGAGTCCTGAGTGTTGAAGCTAGCATAAACTTGGGTCTATAGGTAAATGAACAGGCCAGGTCACCTTTATGCATATTAAATATGATGAATCAGCAGGGCTCTGGTCCAGCATGAGCAATTCAAACCTATGAAATGCAGCTCTGAGAGAATACCACCAGAAGTCAGCAAGATAGATGATGGCGATGTCTGATTCTGCAGTACCAGACAGACCAGGTCAGTGAGCTGAGTCATGTGCAGCTTTTGAGCACACTATTCCACTGTAGACTAAACCAGATTTACATGTCAACTTTATAACGTATCTATTATGGATATCTATATGGATATATAGAGGGGCCAGAGAGAGCAACTACACCAATCTTAATAGCAAATGGTGACAGATCTATGCAAACTGGTTTCTCTAGGTTCATGAAGCAAAGCGTAAAATCTGCTATATAATTTTGGTGCTCTGAGATGTGATCTGCTTTTTGCCCACTTGGGGGAGTAACAGCACGTTTTAACAAGCTTTATAGGCCATCAATATTCACGTTCTATAATGAACAAACACAGGGATTGCTATTAAATGTTACAAATGCAGTTTTAATTATTAATGGATTTAAAAAATAATAATAAAATGTATGAAGTCTGCTCGATTGCAGCATGAATTACTGGGTGTGTCATTACTTGACATAAACTGAAGTTGAACTGGCTTGTACTATTTTTGTCTAAAATGCAATGGATTTATACATTTATAAAAAATAATAATTAAATAAATAAATACACGCACGCACGCACGCACACAGACACTTGTATGCTAACAATAGTTTGCCCCTGAGAATAACTATCCAGGTTGCTTGAATACCTGATTTATGTGTTAAATGTACAACGTCAAATTACTACATAGAAAAAAAGTGTTTTATCTTTCTACATTTTCTTAATTACATGACTTCGTTTAACAGTAAAACATGCGTCAAGGTTTTCTGGGGGCTGTTCATAGGGTAGGAACACACACAAACTTACACACAAGCACACACACACACACACACACACACGAGGGACTGGGATTCCATAGGATCAGAGCAGCACTACGATCCATGTCTTGAGCCAGATAAGACTTCAAAGCATGAGACAGATTTACAAGGCATGGCGAATCCCCCTTTTAAAAAATACTGCTGCACAAATGTTTATGCAACTCAAAAGACGTCTAACACTGCAGAAACAAGCTCAGTCATCATGAAATGGCAACTCGCGTGAAAGAACAATGGACTACCTGTGTTTTGTGAACAAAGCAATATTACTTTGACTATAAAAACAGATGTAAATGGTTCCCACATACAATGGGATCCAAACTTCTAATCACTATTGAAAATGCTTACATTGAGCATTATACTAATTTAATACTTTTTTTTCTCATTACATATTTTCAACATAACAATTTGAGTGAAATGTTAAATATTAATACAAAAAGTATACATGAACCTCATAACGTCTTGATATTTGATTAATTTGATTTCATGACAGCAGCAGGCGAGCTGCATTGGGTAAACGCTGATCATGTTCAGTGTGATTTGAGTTGATCCAAAGAGCATCTTAAGGTTCAATGGAAGAGCATCTGACTGTTTGTACAAAGAGTCACATGATCAATGTCACTCTTTTATTAACTAATTTTACATCATGATGTTTCTTTGAGTCTAAATCCTATATAAATCCTAAATCAGGTTCATTCCTAGTTTTATTTGATTCTAAATCACGGCTTTTCAATGCAAACCTTTGGGCCGCACTGTAACTTTTTAGAAACTGCACGATATACTCATTGGTGTATAGAAGTAAATATTCATATGGCTTTTATGAAAAGTTTTAAATATTCATGAATAGTCTAACGCCAATAAATATGTATCACCATGTTGTAATTTCACAAAAAAACTCTTTTGATTGCACTGCTTGAATATTATTTTGAAAGGCCTGTCAAAACATTTATCCACATGTGGGTGAGTTTTTGAATGAATAAAAAATTAATTTTTCAAAACCTATTCCAATTTTTTTTTCTTTCAGCATGTTTTGGCTGCATTCTCAAACTACAAGTCCAGGTGAGACTTCTGCAGTTTTGAAGCAGTTCCGTAGTCAGTCACTAGCGGGTGCTGTGTTATTCACCTCTACAGTGATTCACCTGTGGGCCTTCATTGCAGCAATTGAACAGATGGTCAAGCTAAACTCAAAATGAATGTCTTAACATTTTTATCACACACTTTTGAGATGCTGTATATAAACAAACACGCTCACACACACATTCAGCATTGGCGGCAATATATGATTTCCCATTGGAAGTCGTGATGTCGTTTCTGCTCTTAAACTACTTTGGATAAACTCAACAGAATGTCTTTAAACCTGCTGGTACGGGAAGGATGGAAACCAGGACCATTGCTGTTTAACAGCACAAGGCATGGCCAGATCGCTCTGTTCCGCTACGGAGCAAAGGAATGGATGTGTCTTGATCATTTGTCTGTAGTGTTGCCAGAAAACAACATGATGGAGCAGTCAGTCAGTCCAAGACCCGATACCGTCCAAGCCCACCCAGAGACTCCACTTACAGTGACATCAAACAAGAACGAGAGAGGAAGGGGAGAGCGAAAGAAAGATACAGGACCGTGGTCGGGAACAGGGGAGCTTTGGTTACCAATCCCCAAAGAATACTGTAATCTTAACACAGAGATTCACAAGTCACCATTTCTTCGTTTCTAATGATGGAAAATTACTGTAGCATAAATAGATATATTTCATTGCATGTGTATTTCAAATGTAAGCCCATATCCTAAATCATTAGAACATTTGTTTGGACATGCCATAGATTTAAAATCTTTTAATCTGTCACATGCTTCGGCAAAATTCTGTGTCTTTCCCAGGTCACAGGTGACCTCACCGAGCCAGACAGTCTCTGTTTGCCCTTCAGTCGAAGTGACAGAGGCTGCACTTGAGTATTTTGTGCTGGTGGCTGTAAGGGTCGGCCAATGATGTGAAAGTTCAAACAGTACAAATCTAGTGCAAAACACATGCTAAATGCTTTGTATACCTGTTGGTTTCATATGGTTTTAAAAAAAACTTTTATACCATTTTCAAGAAAAGTTTTAGTTTAATGGTTCTAAAAATGCCATATGGTATTAACAAGCAAAAAGTAATAAAATATTTTCCTCACAACTTGAATCGTGAGTGTACACATCTTAATTCTAAAAATGTTTTTAAATATGTATTTCAAAAGAAGTGTTTTTACAAAAGAATAAATAAATAAATAAAATAGAAAATATTAATTGCACCACATGCATTCTGCATCCTCAATATAGAATATATGTAATTGTGCTTAATCGTTATTTCCAAAAGTGTTTTATAAACATATTTTTAAAGAAGTATTTTTTAAAGCTATCAATTCTTAAATATCACTGTTTCTATGGAGTTGCACCACATGGCATTTTACATCCTGATCACATGTGAGTGTAAAGATCCTAATTATTATTTCATTCCAAAAATGTTTTAAATATGTTGTTCAAGATTGATTTTTCAAACAAATATCACACATTATTAATTCAAAAATACCACTATGTTTCTGTGGCATCACATGAAATCTTAAAACCTTGCCATGACATAAAAGGTCAAATTTTATGATATTGCAAAATTATATAATTTCCTTTTTTCTGCATGTTAGTCACATATCGTGACTAATATGAAATATTAATTAATTCAAATAATAATAAAAGCTGAAGCAAATTTGGTAAAATATTTACAAAATATTTTTATCCCTAAGGAATAACAACATTCAAAAATTACCCCATTACGATACTAGTATCACCCCTCAAAAATATTTGTATCATGTCATTGACCCATAATTGGTTGCCCAACTTACAATACATTGGTAACAAATATAGCAGTTACACCCTGTAGACAAATACTGAGGCAGGCTAAATGACTACAGGGTGTAGAAAGAGAATGCTGAGTGTAGTATTTGGCAGTGACTTACAGTATGTAAG
The DNA here is from genome assembly GCA_018155175.1 of Sinocyclocheilus anophthalmus. Taxonomy (NCBI): domain Eukaryota; kingdom Metazoa; phylum Chordata; class Actinopteri; order Cypriniformes; family Cyprinidae; genus Sinocyclocheilus; species Sinocyclocheilus anophthalmus. Next base: position 93,788 of record JADLZN010001564.1, on the reverse strand, counting down.
ATGGTCACCCACGTGCACGCACTCATTCCACTGGGGGGAAACTGGTGGGTCTCCTTTCACGGAACCAACACATGAATTTCTGTGGTGCAGAGAGGAAGTTGACTAAAACAGAGCACAAAAATACCTCCTCCTGATTCCTGTGTCCCAGGACGTGTGTCTACCCACACGACAGATCACCACGTCCATCTCCGCCTCACAGACCACTAGACACGTCTTCTCTCAGTATGTGTGGGTGTGGGTCTGAAACAGTTTCTTACAGAACATTGAGGCGTCTGAATGTTTGTATGTTTGCATAAAAGGAATAACTCAACCAAATGATCATATCTCACCCAAATGTAATTCCAAACTTTTCTTGCTTCCATGGAATAACAAATTAGGTATTTTGCGGATATATTTATGTCCAAGCTGCCCTTTTCTACAAAACACAAGTTGTAAGTGACCAGTTGCTGTCAAACTCCAAAAAGAATAAAAAAGTAGCAAGAAAAAAGTACTTTCAACTTGAGCAAATACATTACTAATTACTTAATTGACTTAACAGTTGAGCTGCTTAATATTTTTGGTAAAAACATGATAACATTGTTTTTACCAAACATTACAAATGTCTTTGCTGTCACTTTTCATCAATTGAATTAATACTTGCTGAATAAAAGTATTAATTTCTTTCCAAAAAAGAAGAAGAAAGAAACCTCACCCCCGTTTTGAACAGTAGCTATAAAAGAAATAAATCAAAAAAGAAAAAAAGTTCAAGGAGCTGTAAAAAAAAAAAAAAAAAAGGTAATGTGAAACATGCTCAAAAGCCTTTCAGGACATTAAAGAATGGCAAGAGAGGTTCAGAGCTCCGCCCCTAATCCATAAATAACTGACTGTCTATATCCATTTTCATCTGGACTAATAGGGATGACGAGAGATGGTCTAATGAGCGGAGAAAGGTAGACTAAGAAAGGGGGAGGGAATGAGGGAAATGTTCAGATTTGCATCCATCACAGGCTATGTTCAGCACTCCTGTTGGAGTGCTAGATGGAGTGGTGAGGGGAGGCTGAGCAGAGGGCAGCAGGTGACCTTTGATTCCAGAACCTCTTCAATATAAACTTTATTAGCTTGCTGCAAAATGTGTTTGAATCGTTTGAGGCGTGTCTTGGTTCCTCCTGCATATGAACTCTTGATACAAAGTGATTCACTCACTGGCAAAAAAAAAACCCTTACACATTGAGGATTTATACAGACGTATAACAACATGATTAATCACATGCACAAAATGCATAAGCACATGGACACATTGTAAAGACTAATGAAGGCAAATCAACAAACATAACACATACCCATCAGTGAAAGCTCATAAGATTTGATTAGTGCTCAAGAATGCGGCGTCCCATATCTCACCCGGCTCACCCTCATCTGGCCCCATTGGTTGTCAGTGTGGCCATTCATTCTCAGGCCGGCCAATCAGCTGCGGTGACAGTGCAGCTCTCAGCCAATTACAGCTCAGGAAGCCTTGACAGAGAGAGATGCTCATATGTGTTTATGGCCTCCTGCCTCTATGACAGAACACAGAACCCTTCAGAGAAAATAAAGCAATTAGCCAATTACACCACACAGGCCTATTAGAAACCAAACATCCCAGTGTTTTCTTACCCTTTATACACAGCGATAAGCCTCAAGCTGTCAGAGCGATCGTATCATGTCCCACAGAGAGAGGGAAAAGTGATGGTTATGAAAGAGAGGTAAAGAAGATTAGACGTATTTGCAGGGAGTCTCTCATTATTTGAGAAAAGGCAGATGAACTGAACTCTCAGTAACTCTTTGATTCCTGAGAAAGAGATGTGAAAAATTAAGTGAAAAACTAGTGCAGGTGAAACTGCTGTATATGGATTATTAATCTAAAACCAACATAAAGCACTGTTTATTTAGGGGCAGACCCATCATATTAGCTCAGTGAATTCCCTTGAAATACTGTTCAATATGGCTTAAAAAAAAAATAAAAAATAAAAAAAAAAATACTGTCCAACAATCTTCTGTAAAAATAACCCTTCTTCAATGAGGACACTGAGAAGTAACAGTCGCAAAAATATTAAATACACACTTGTAAACAGTCATTTGTTTTTTTTTAGTAATTCGCATATTTTTGTATTGTAGCTCTGACTTCAAACTTTAGAAGTGGACACACACTGTCCTATTTATGTTCTCAGTGCCTTGCGGTCCTGACAAACTGTTGTGATAGATTTATGCATAACTGCAGTGCCTACATAATGCTGTTTTTTTAAATGTTGGTGTTGACTAGCATTTAACATTCAAAGTGTGCATTGGTCATTGCACGTTCAGGTCTTCCTTTGGACTGAGGTTTAAAAACCTCAGTGAGACTTCTTGGTAAAATATAGGTAACATATCATATTGATATCAACTGATTCAAATTGTCATAAAATGTTCACAAGTACGTGTTTTATGACAGTCACTGGAGGAAGCAGCTGCAATGCAGACATGAATTTAGAAAAACAGAGACAAAAAAGCCCTAACAGTAAGAATTTTAGCCACAGCAAGTTCAAGTGACTTCTTGATTAATAATAGCATTGTACTGTTCTTTTTAACATAAGGACTATATTAGTCATGGGCATTAAAGTGTGTCTAGAATGTACTGTATGTTAAATATATATAGAAAAGCAGCCAGAGACTCGCCGTGCCTTCAAAAAAATCCAACTGAGGTGCGTAGACCAAAAAAGGTTACCCAAAGGTGAAGAGCTTAAAAAAGTCTGCACACTCAAACATCAAAGCATCACAAGCGAGAGGAGAACAATATAAGCAATTTACTGAATGAAACAAGGCAAATATGTATATGAAAATATATATAGAAAAAAACAACAAATAAATGACTTTTTTCCTTACAAATAATCTCCCTCTAGTCACTTCCAGGTTACACAAAAACACCATTGTGTGAACAAAATATTACATCATGCATAGAAAAAACTAAAAAACAAAAACACTACAACCAAACTATTTCTTAGATTTGTTCGATTTCTAGTTAAAATTTCCAAAAATCAAGATATATTTAATTGAGACAACACAGTATTTGATGTTTAACATATGATGTTTTTCAGAGGTTTTCAGATGTACCCTGGAATGTGTAAGACAGGTTTTCTACTTTAAGTTTGAATGTAAATAAATTAATATATAATAGTATAATAATCATGAAGATTTTTAGATATTTGTCACTGTAAAATAAGTTTTAAAAAAGACTATTACCTCCCAGCACAAAGCTCTCAGCACCTGCAAATCCTGTTACAAAATCCAACTAATGACCAACTTGGGCCAACAGGAAAATACAAAACACAGCTACCAGCTTAAGATGGATTATTCAGATTTTTGTGCAATGTTTACACTGTTTTCAAGGCACTCTTACAAAGTTGTCCAGTTTTTTTTAAACTGCTTTGTCATGCTGTCCCTTCACATACGTTTCCTAATCCTCTTGAGGCCTTTATACAGCACTCTCTTAGCACTTCCACAGGACTCTCAAAGACCTCTCACAACCAGAAACCACTGCTATAAATCTCACACACAATGAGCTCTTAAACATCAGGGTGGTCTTCTCCCTTGTCTCTTTCCTCTCCTACACTTTCTTCTGCAACCATCTCAAACTTTCTCTCACTCGAAATGAAACATTCATCCTACCCATTCCTCCATCCTTCAGACTCCCTACCTCAGCAAGCCCAAGTCTCCCTTTACCCTTCAAAGGTCTCTGTGACTCACTGTCCTGGGTGCTGCTCTTGGGGAGGAGGGGTTGGTTGAATGGTGAGTTGTCCTCTCCTCAAACGTGCCATCTCAGAGAGCCTGATGTCCACTAAAGCCGTTTCAAAACTAATAAACAATTGTCAAGCGAGAGGTAAAGCAGAAAGCTGTATGGCCATTCTAAAAGCACATCAAAGGGTCCGCGCTAAGAGCCGTGTAGAAGAGAGATGTGGATGACCTCTCCAACGCACACATACACAAATCACATATGCACCTCACAAATATCACATGCATACATAGCAGACACTGGGATGAAAGTATTTCATAATTACAGAGAGAACAATGACATATAAATGGAGCTGGAATCGCTGTGAGTTACTGTGTGAGTCATTGGATGGAGGAAATGACATATTTGGTGCCAGATGATTTTGGTCACAATTTCTAGTAAGTCAAGGGGCAGATATTCAGACTTAAAGACTGGAATGAAGAAAAGGATACAGCTCTCTTCGAGCAGGTAAATCAGAAACAGAAAAGAAAAAAAAAACCAATTGATAATATACATCAAGGTTCAGATGTGAATAGACCGGATAGCTGTCGGTTTGTATATCTGAGGACGGTTAGACAGGATAGAATAAATCAAGAAAAGGTAGGATATGATGAATTTGGAAAAATTAAGAATAGCATAGTATCAGGATATCTATATGCTAGGATGCGATGGATAAGTCGAGAGGCAGAAATATTAGGGTAGGACAGGACAGGACAGGACAGGATAGGATAGGCCTGGACAGGACAGGACAGGATAGGATAGGCCTGGACAGGACAGGACAGGGCAGGATAGGATAGGCCTGGACAGGACAGGACAGGATAGTATAGGCCTGGACAGGACAGGACAGGACAGGATAGGATAAGCCTGGACAGGACAGGACAGGACAGGATAGGATAGGATAGGACAAGAGCGGGCTCGGAGGCCAGTATAGGTCTAGGGGACGGTTAGAATACAGATCAAGGAGCACATAGCACGTAGGTGCCTGACAGATTAGGGTAGACGTCCGGATAGGGATAAGTTCCGGACAGGGGTAAGAGGAGCAGGTTAAGATCAATGGCAGGGCAGACAGGGAGCGTTGGAAAGGATACGGATAGAACGGAAAGAAGAATACGGGCAGTGTCGGTGGGATGTGGAGGGAATACACATAAAAATACGATAGGACAGGATAGGCTAGGCCAGGATATGACAGGATAAACCAGTATAGGATAGGACAGGACAGGATAGGATCGGATCACGAAGAAAATCTACTGACTGTCCACTAAACACCATTCAATTCATTTCAGACCCTCATACTCTTCACTGACACCAGCATTCTCTCACACAAAACACACCCTGCTCACACTGGTCGGGTCTGGGTGCTGGGCGGCAGAGGAGCCAGGATGGCTGAGCCCTAGAAAGTGGGAGCCAGCTCCTCAGTGTGTTTGTGTGTGTGTGTGTGTGTGTGTAGGGGGAGGAGATAAGTAAACTTCACAGCCCATGTCATAAATCACATCAAGACAGTAGGACACACCTGAGTCATGACGTCCTGGAGAAGACCAGCATGAGGGTAGGAAAAGACAGAGAGAGGAATGAGAGCGAAGTAATGGGAAGAACAGGTGGCTCGGTAATAGGGTGAGAGGGTAGAGCATGAAAGAGTAGATAATAATAGATAATTCTGAATGTGTTTATGGCAGTGTATGTGTGTGGAATGAAGAATCAGAGGAAGAGCGAGAGATGAACTGAGTGGGGGGAGTGAGAGAAGGATAGGTGTGTGTTTTTAAGATTCCCAGTCCTCCCCGTAGGTGTAGATTATCCAAAGAGCACAAGCTAATTTCCAGGTTCATGAATGCATTCTCCTGTTTCAAACAGCTGTCCACCTAAATCTTCACTGGCTGAGAAAGGATGCACCCCCACTATATGCAATATGATTCACTTTGATGCAAGAACACTTTTAAACAAAATTTACTGTTTTCCCCCCATTTTTGCTGGTGCTAGCTCTTCATAACTAAGACGGCAGGTGATACATCACTTGATATACTGATCTTTCATTGACATGCTAACAAGGCCATTAAAACAGCTGAACTAATGTTACTGCTATTTAGCAGCTTGCACAAATCAAGGACTGTGTATCATTAACCGAGCCACTCTGGACGTCTCTGACAATTTGATGCGATGTTCGCCATACTTATTAGCTGTTGGCTGAATCAGACTTGACAGAACATGAATGAAGTCTCCGTAAACGATCTGACATCCCTGCTCCACAACCTAACCTCCGTGTTTATTCTACAGCCCAATTATGGAGAAAAACAAAACGTCTAACTGTGTACGGAAAGCATTCACTGTTTGTGTATAGCGAGAACACATCAATGGCAGCACTTCATTGTGTAGTTGACGTCTGTGGTTTAATTTATGATCTCCTATTTGTGTAAAATGTAGGCCATAATTTTAATATGTGTGAAAGTAAGAAGTAAACGGAAAGTGGGTAGTTTATGTATTTTCAGGGCTCATTTGTCTCTACTGAAACTGACTGAATGAGCCTGTACTGGGTTGACCCTTAAAAAAGTACTGTGGTGGTACCAGAGTACAGTCAGCACGATGTTATCAGTTGGAAACACTAAGACATTTTCTTATATACCATGTCACTGAATGATTACCATATTATTGTACCATGGCATTTACATAGTACTTCAAGCCAATTCAAAGATAAACAGGTTATTACCACATGGTGCATACCAAATAATCATTCTGTTTCCATAGTACATATCCAAAGATGAGTATAGTAACACTTTTACTATGGTACAATGACTAAGAAAATGTAATGGCAAGTAACAGGAATTTTTTTGTATTTGTAGGCCCACCTTCAGTTCACAAGCTGTCATAAATAGCCATAAACATGACACCAAACAATGCTTTGTTAATGCAACATTGTTTGATAGCTATTTGCCATGATGCTAATAGCTCTAATGTGCTGTATACAATCACTTACCTACACATTCAGCCACATATATGACATATAGAGAGCCAATGTCATAGCTTAAATGACTAATGCCACACACCCTCCAAAAAAAATAAAAAAATGTACATGCACAGTGCCCTTCACACAGGTACAGCCCCTCCTCTCTCTTATCAGACCAATGTGGGACGTAGCTTGTTTTAAGAGTAGGAAAAACTGAACAGAGCACATTAAAGAAAATAGGAGTGAGTGTGTGCAAGTCTGTTTTCCTGGCCAGACTTTCAGTCTTGTAGCTGGAGATAGCAGCTGGAACAGCCATGTGAAGCAAGCCTCCACAATTCCCCTCCCACTGCCTTATACTACCTGAAAACATAATACTGCTGTGTGTTACACATAATCTCTCTCTAATATACACAAAAAAATATATATCTGCCTTATACAACCATGTTCACTGCCGTTAGGGGATTGCTGCTCTGAGGTATGATTTGAACACTGTAAATTGAATAAGAAAAATAAATATGCTTGTGCTGTAATTTGAACATTTAATTTGTCATTTGAAAAAAAAAAAGAAATAATAAATACTAATAAATAAATAAACACCCTAACATCGTTTTTTCCCTTGAAGATGACCTGAAGTTAAAAACACAGGAAATTAGAAATTAGAGAAAATAAAAAATATTTATATTTAGAATATTTCTAAATAAATTGCCACACTGAAAAAAAAATTGGAGATCAAAACTCAAAGTTTAATGTTGATTGATGCATTGAAAATTTTCAGCTGGTTCAACCAAAGTGCCGATGTTAAAAAAGACATTTAATTCACATAATATAATTGAGAACTGGATTTTTTCAATGCCGAAAGTCAACATAAAAGTTTGAGTTTGGCCTTCAAATTCTTTTACAGTGCCATTTTTTATGTTAGAAGTCACTGCTTAGCAGTGAGCGAACATGGCAAAAATTGCAACATCAGCTAAAATTTAAAATTCATCTCAGTGTTCACTTATTTGTGATTGAGAAGAAAACAATCATGAACTATGATGGGGACAGGAAAATGCAGTGCATTGTAAGAATATAAAGCGTCTTCTTCACAAACCTGTACACAGTCGTGAAGTTGAGTAGAATGATAACGTAATCCTGAGAGGGATGGAGAAAATTTGAAATTGAGAAAGAGGCAAAAGTGAGGAGGAGTGTGTCTGTGTGTGTGTGAGAGTGCGCGTATCTGGCCATAGTGGAGCCCAGTCCATGAAGTCTGCATGCTGTCAGTGTGAGTGGCCTTATCTTCCCTAAACATTTACTTAACCCTTTGTCTTACAGGGCCCAGCACAATGAGACACAGCCAGAGGAATCCCAGCGGGACTTCAGATGGACAGGCCTGCCGCTCACTGATACACTCACAGTCACACTGACTGCTGTCTAATCTGCACACATTAAACTCACATCACAGTGATAACAACAGCTCACCAACCTCACTTCACCTTTAATGACATAATTTAAATCTTGCTTTGTCCTCTTCCTTTTCATTTACAGTATATAACAGGGGCTGACAGATGGAGAGTCTTAGCCAACCAATTCCAGCACATAAAATAATTTCCATTCAATAAACTAAAAGGACTAAATGCTCTTCGGTCATTTTATGCCGTATTAGTTTATAAGCTCTAGATTCAGGCCATTTTTTCTGAGGTAACAGTGAAGTGTGCTGTAAATACCTTGCTGTTATCTGAGCATGTGTTACACTCTGGGTTCAGAAGAATGCAGCAGTCGGCCTTTGTCTCTGTGTCCACATCGTCAGAGAGGAGCTTATCAAACCCAACAAATACCATTACAGTGAGAGAGAGATCCATACCTTTCAGACAAACATTTCTCCATGAGACGTGCAACCTTCCTTATTACCAGGATGAGACAGAATCTACAAACTTGAAATATTTTCTCAGTCAGTTTTGGAGGGAAATCAGAATAGATTTAAACATGGTAAAAGGTGTATTTAAAAACAAACAAACATATAAATGGTATGGGATGTTTTGAAATTTGTGAATGATGGCTGTGGCTGGTATACACTACACAACTTTTAAAATCTGAACATATTTTAAAACATACACTCGCTGACCTTGTAAATGGTTTAAGAACTAAACTTGGGCATCATACACAAAACGACTGAGGATCACATACTAAAAGACTTTAAGTTTTTCCGAAAATGCAGAAAAGTATGTCTTGTTAGAAGATGCATGGCAAATGAAAATAACGTGTTATAAAATTGGCTCAAAATATCAAGCATGTCTGAAATCCTCTGACTGGATGGAGTCAAAGCTGAAGCTAAAAAATGTGAGGGTACATTTACACGACAACAATGTGCTAAAAGCAGAAAAGTTTTTCCTTTGCGTTTTTGAAAAGTTTTGCATATAGACAACAATGCTGTCAAAATTATCTCTGTTCAAACGTGAAAATGACAAAAAAGCTCTGTTATGCATGCCAGGTCAGCAGTTGGCTACGTTACTTAGTAAAGAAACTCTACACGCCTGTACACAGAGGCAATAATGGTATTGTTTTCAAAAACATGCACTTTCAAAAACCCGTTGTCGTGAAAATTAACAGCTAAACGGCATAAAAAGTTTTCGGTTTTCAGTTGAAAACGGTGTAATGTAAACACCCCCTGAATCTGTACCCATCATACACCATACAATTTTCTGTGAAATCTGTCAACTCTGACTGCACAAAATCTTTAGACTGGCTCTGACTTTCGTCAGGTAGCATTGAATTATCTAGACTGCAAATCGAGGCAAAAATTTGTGTACGTCATGTAGTGTTTTTTAGGTGTAGAGTAAGCTCCGTAATAAGAGAGGACGAAATGCGGAAGTGCAGAGAAGAGAGCAAAACAAAACACCGGTCATGAACTAGAAGTACAAAGGTTGGAGGATTTCCATATAATCCAAGAGGAGACCTTGGAGATCAAAAGGTTTTCCTTTGCTGTAAACAAAACTTGGTTCTCGCAAAACTAGCATATTATTACGCTTGCCTTCTTCATCCGCTGGAACGCCACTCTCTCGTGAACACGAGTATGACAGTTAGTGGAAGCTAGAGATTATTGTTTATAAAGTTTTAAATATGGATAATTTTTATTTATGGATATTCACGCCCCGGAGCGTGAATGATGGATGCGCTTTATTTTGCTTCAAAATCTCAACAACCATTCACTGCCATTATAAAGCTTGAAAGAACCAGGACATTTTTTAATAAAACTCCGATTGTATTCGTCTGAAAGAAAAAAAAGGCTAAACCTAGGATGGCTTGAGGGTGAGTAAATCATACACTGTAAAACAAAATCTGTGACATTTACGGTAAAATACATTCAGCTGTGGTTGCCAGAACTTCACAATAAAAAAATATGGTAGCAACATTTTAGATTTTACAGACTTAACTTAAATTCACAATAAAATACCGTATGTAATTTAATTAGTCAAGTCACCTTTATTTATATAGTTCTTTTAACAATACAGATTGTGTCAAATCAATTGTACAGCATTAATTAGGAAAATATTCAATAATGCAAATGACAATAGTAAACACACATTTTTCAGTTAAAGACAGTTCATCATTGAATTCAGTGATGTCAACATCCAGCTCAGTTCAAATAATATCTTTGCAATCATGTCAAAGATAACGCTGGAAATGAAGTGTCCCCAAATAAGCAAGCCAAAGGCGACAGTGGCAAGGAACCAAAACTCCATCTGTGACAAAAATGGAGAAAAAAAAAACCTTGGGAGAAACCAGACTCAATCGGGGGGCCAGTTCTCCTCTGACCAGACGAAACAGCAGTACGGAAAAATCAATTTAAGACGTAATAAACAGACGATGAATAATATTAACAGCAATTATTATATGATGCAATCAAACTTATAGCAAAATGTGGTAGTTCTGTAAGTTGTTTCAGGGTTGGCATCATCTGAGGTCCTCTGAGGGGTTGGCATCATCTCTTCTCAGGTGTTCTGGATCCAGACTGAAGCTTGTGTAAATCCTAGTACAAACCGTGGCAAAAAGCAGAGAAACATAATACCAAACATAGTTAGCGTAGCTGTGGTTCCAACAAGCAAAATTGATGTTTAACCCAAATAAGAATAATACTGTGCAATTGATTAGATATACGCAGTACAAGAGTGTATGAGATGCATTATTTGAATGCTTGCCAAAGAGATGTGTCTTTAATCTAGATTTAAACAGAGAGAGTGTCTGAACCCCGAACATTATCAGGAAGGCTATTCCAGAGTTTGGGAGCCAAATGCGAAAAAGCTCTACCTCCTTTAGTGGACTTTGCTATCCTAGGTAATACCAAAAGTCCAGAATTTTGCGACCTTAGGGAGCTGATGGATTGTAGCGTGGTAGAAGACAAGTTAGATACGCAGGAGCTAACCCATTAAGGGCATTAAGCAAGTAATAATATTTTGTAACTGATAAAGAACTTAACAGGTAGCCAGTGCAGAGACAGTAAAATTGGCGTAATATGATCATATTTCTTACCTGGTAAGGACTCTAGCTGCTGCATTTTGGACTATCTGTAGCTTGTTTATTGAAGATGCAGGACAACCAGCTAGCAGTGCATTACAATAGTCCAGTCTAGAGGTCATGAATGCATGAACTAGCTTTTCTGCATCAGAAACAGGTATCATGTTTCGTAACTTGGCAATGTTTCTAAGATGGAAGAATGCCGTTTATGTAACATGGGAAATATGATTTTCAAAAGACAAGTTGCTATCTGATATAACACCCAGATTTTTTGACTGTAGAGGAAGTAACTGTGCATCCGTCTAGTTGCAAATTGTATCCACGAGATTCTGTGTACTGTCTTTTGGTTCAATAAGTAATTTCTCTGTCTTATCCAAATTTAATAGGAATTTTATTATAATAGGAAAATTATTGGTCATCCAATCTTTTACATTTTTAACACACGCTTAGATAATTTAGAAATTTCATCTTGTCTTGTTGAGATGTATAGTTGAGTATCATCAGCATAAAAACAGTGGAAATTAATCCCGTATTTCCTAATAATATTAACAAGTGGCAACATGTATATCGAAAATAGCAGAGGACCTAGGACAGATCCTTGTGGCACTCAATATTTTACTGGTGATAACTGAGATGAATCCCCATTTAAATGAACAAGGTAGTAGCGATCGGACAGGTAGGATCTAAACCATCTTAAAGCCTGCCCTTGAATACCGTATAGTTTTGTAATCGATCTATGAGTATGTCATGATCTATAGTATCGAACGCAGCACTAAGATCAAGTAAAACTAGCAATGAAATTCTTCATAGAGATCATTTTTTTGCAGGAAGGAGCACAATTTGAGCAGACACAACTTTTTCTAAAAATTTAGACATAAAAGAAAGATTTGAGATAGGTCTGTAATTTGCCAGTTCACTAGGAACTAGTTGTGGTTTCTTAATAAGAGGCTTAATAACCGCCAGCTTGAATGGTTTTGGGACGTGACCTAAAGACAACGACGAGTTAATAATATTGAGAAGCGGTTCTTCTGCTACAGGTAACAAATCTTTCAGTAATTTACTGGGTACAGGATCTAACAAGCATGTTGTTGGTTTAGATGCAGTGATAAGTTTATTTAGCTCTTCCTGTCCTATAGCTGTAAAGCACTGCAGTTTATCTTTTGGTGCGATGAATGAAGCTAAAGTATTATATGCTGTAGAATCTACATTACCTTATTAACTGATGTAATGTTCATAAACCAACATACTGAAGTGTTAATATCTGTTTTGAACCACTGTAATGCACTGATAACCACCAAAAACGGGTGGTGATGAGAAAGTCACATGATGAACCAAAGCTTATCACAAACAGCTTTTCTACGAGCTAAGGAGGGCAATACTTTTATATAGAAGGTGCACCGGTGTCATTCACACAAACACTAAACACCATCATGGTGACACACAATACTGAAATAATGCAATAAACATTCATTTAACAACATTAGGTGTAAGATTAAACCCTAATGTACACAACTGATAAAAAAAAAAAAAACTAAGAAGAAACAGTTATTAAAAAAAACCCATCAAATATTAAGTTTCATGCAGGGAATTCTGGGAGTGTCAATTTACAGTTTTTCACTGTAAATTATACAATTACTTTTTCTTTTACATTTCCAAAAACCGTATTTTTAACAGTATTTTACTGTAAAATTACATTAAATGTAATTACATTTATTCACCGAATATAGTATGGAAACTTACTGTTAACCAGTTAACAGGTTTTTACTGTAGCATTTTTAAAGTCTTTTACTGTTAAAATCACAATAATATTTTACAGTGTAGGGTAATTTTCATTTTTGGGAGAACTATCCCTTTAAGGAGGAACGGTTCAACAATGACAACAGTTTGAATAAATCATTAACAATTATTACAACTAAAATTACTGAAAATATTTTTTAAAAATATATGATAATATGCAATTCTGATGACTGTAATAAAATAAAATTAATCCTTGGAACCGGAATTAAAACGCGAGAATTGAGATTCAGAGCATGAAGAAACTATATACAGTAAGAAAGACATGTAGTGTTTGTGTGTTAGAGGTTGGGGGGGGGTGGGGTGGGTGGGAGACAAAGAGACAGAGAGAGAGGAATTACTCTTAGCTCTCTTCTACTCCCCTCATAATCAAACAAATCACGATTAAAAATATTTCAAGGTTCAGAGTTACTTCTATAAATCTGGAAGTTTCTCTTGAAGACAGACACACACACAACACACAACACAATACAACACACACACACAACACACACAACACAACACCACACACACACACCACACACAAACCACACACCCTTTCTTTCAGAACTTCTTTTGGATTTAACCCACCAGAATATATGTGTCTTTGGCTTTCTGGCTCCCTGTGTCTGCTGTGTTCTTACAGTAAAAAATTAAAATAAAAAATTAGGCTGCATCTATCTGCAAAGTGTAGCAGAGTGTCTGAGAAGAGGGTTATCCAAAGTGCATGTTCAGAAGCAGCAAGAGAGAGAGAGACAACAGAATGAGAAAGGGTGAGAGATTAACCCGAATGAAGGAACATGAGAAACAGACAGACACCAAGAAAATAAATAATAGATAGATGGAGAGAGGAACATAAGGAAATCCTGCATGGAGACGATGAAGAGGGGAGAGGGGGAGAGATAATGAAAGAGAAGGCAGAAGAGAGAGAGAGAGAGAGAGAGAGAGAGAGAAAAAAATATTACATGTGCAGCAGGCCCTTGTCTTTACGATGGCTATGATTATAATTTAGTGCTGCTGTTTCAGGGCTGACATCATCAGTGCAGCACCAATCAGATGGCACAGAGTCTATAAATTAATGAGTGGGCTAGAGTTCAGCTGACCGGGGCAAGGTCAAAGTTCATTTCACTCATGAAAAAGTTTCTAATGGAATGTGACAATGCAAAAATCAGTCCTGACTGAAACTACTTTGCATGTTTCATGACTATCAAAATATTATGGATTGTGGATATTTGGATATTTGAAACGCGGAAGCGCAATGCAACTACCATATCTGGCACATATATTTAAAGGGTCTACTATGAACATATCATTTAAACTGCTTTGTTTTGTATAAATTGTTGTCACATGACAAGTAATCCATTGTGAAAAGGTATAATTCATTCACAATGTAAAACTGGAAAACACAAAGTATATATATATTTGTTATATATGTTTCCACAAAAATATTAGGCAGCACAACTGTTTTCAACCATGGATACTATGATTATAAGCTTATCACGTTATTTTGAAGTATTGCGTTTACATGAGGTAAAGTTTAATCGCAATATCCCATTGTAATTGGATCATGAGAGAGCATGTTGCTTATTGATTACAAATTCATATGCACATCAATAGTCTAAATGTATTAGTAACTAGATACACAGAGACATTGATGACAATAATTTATCTTTTAAGGAGTGTGCGTGAATGTGTGTGGTATCTTTTGGCGTACTCAGTCACTGTTTGCCCAAATGGTTATCTCCAAATGGATTATGGTGTAATATAATGAGTTGGGAATGAAAAGGCTCTCGAGTGAACACCGAGGGTGAAACAAGGGTGAAGTCAGAGTTCAGGAAAACACTGGACTAAAATGCACCTGCATTAAAGGTATATTAGGTGTGAAACTAGTATGTACTTTATGTTTGCGTGTGCATGTGTGAGCACGTGTTTGAAACCAATGGGGGTGTGATTACCTGACTTGATTGACAGGCTGATGGCTCTGTGTATGTAACTAGATGTGTTGACTCCTGCTCCCGGCTGGAGGCCGACATCAAGAATAACACACACCTCAGTAATGTCTCTCACCTTGTGTGAAACGCCTGGCACTTTGGAGACGAGAAGGTGAGAGAGAGAGCAGTCCTGGGTCCCATCACTCCACACTTCACCTGAGGAGAGAGACAGCAAGACACACAGAAATGACAGACCACACACACAAACCCCCCCCCCCAACACCAAACACCACACACCACACACACACATCCCACCACACACACACACACACACCCAAAAAACCCAAAAAACACACACACACACAGAGAGTGACATAGAGGACATTACTTAAAATAGGGTCATAGGGTGGCACAGGGTCTCAACTTACAGCAATTAAACAAACATGTAATAGCCAAATAAACACTATACTTGAGATACTATAATATGAAAGGGTGTAGGACCAATTTAATACCAAGAGGAACAAATTAAGGTTTTGAATGCATTTAAAATTGAATGTATTTACTTGAAAGCATCCTTTACCAATACATATTTGGTAAAGGATGGGGCCTAATGGTTTGAGAGTCGGACTCGTAACCCAAAGGTGCCGGGTTCGAGTCTCGTACGGCAGGGATTGTATGTGGGGGGAGTGAATGTACAGCACTCTCTCCCACCTTCAATACTACGACTAAGGTGCCCTTGAGCAAGGCACCGAACCCCTAACTGCTCCCTGGGCGCCGCAGCATAAATGGCTGCCCACTGCTCCGGGTGTGTGTTCACTGCTGTGTGTGTGCACTAAGGATGGGTTAAATGCAGAGCACTAATTCCTAGTATGGGTCACTATACTTTGCCACATGTCACGTCACTTTTTAAATTTTTTTTTATATATAAAGGTCATAAACATTACCCAAAGTAGTAGATTTTTGTCCATTATGCTGATTTCACTCTGCATGTTCTGTTAACGATTTTATCATTTTGGAAGCTTGCGCATGACAGAGAGCTACTTAAAAAAAATTCTGAGCATCAACAATCATATCATCTTACAGCCCCCAAACTTCTGCATGCTAGAATATAATGAGAGGGTTATGTATCTCAAATAGTAATTTTGTTTTCCTAACATTTATAATAAGTTCTATAAAAAAATTATTTCTGAAAGTTCTGTTAATGTTCAAATCATCCATCTTTTTTATTTGAAAAAAATAAATGTAATTGGTTATTTGAAAGTTCTGGAAAACATCAGCAGAGAGGTTGCTGTGTCCCTAGAAATATGCAAAATACAGTCTTTACAATCAGAACTGACATGTAAAATCAAGACTCGCAGAATCACAACCCTTATAGCAAAAAACTAACCCTACAGAAGCCAAACACGTTGGCTGCGAAATGTAAAAGTAAACTGTTTTTCGTCCATAATATCCTTTCCCAGTTCCTCATCGTAAGCGTCAATCTATCACTTCAGGCTCATGTCCTCTCCTCCCCATCTCTTCACGCCTCTCCCTGATTCTGTCCATCTCTCTGGAGCAGAGGAGAGCGGGAGGGATGCTGGGGGCTGGGAAAACCTGGACTTGACCCCTGAGTTCTAGGCTCCACAGAGTCTCCTCACCAAGCCTCCCTGATGACAGATGAATAGACAAATACTCTCTCACACACACAACAGATACATACACAAGGCAGACACACCACACACACACATACAGAATACCACAACTTTGGAGATTTTCATAAACGTGGCATTTTCTGGTGTTTCTCTCATTGGCTTGCTAGATTCAACATTTTTTTTTATTGGCATATGTATCACATGCTACTTATTCAGGGTTCAAAGTTGAAAGGGAGGTGAAGCTACACATAAGAAGTGCAAAGCACAGCCACGAGGAACCTGCGCCAAAAACATCTATTCAGAAAATTAAAAAAATGAGATTTCACAACTATACGTCACATCAGATATTACAATAAAGAGACGTCGCCATTTCCCATGCCAACTTATAGCGACAAAACACAATAAATACATGGCCCTGTACAATATACCTGCAAAACGAGCTGCCATCATGATTCAACTACATGCTTTGGTGTGAAGTTGTTTAACTGGGCTTTACCGGGAGGTGTGTGAACCAAATAGCGAGGGATCGTAAATTACGGCCTGGGAGCTGGCGGCGACATGGCGGAGGAGGGGTGCATTGATTGTAGACAAAGATCGAGGTTTTTCTTTCTCTTTACCCCACACCTACCCCCCAACTTTCTTCCCCTTCCTGGCTCTTTTTCCACGGCAAGGAAACGATCTTACTCCCAGCCACGGAAGTCATCGCTCTCAGACGTCTCCGTCTCATCGTTTACAATGCTATTTTCCTTCTTGTTTTGGCATTTTCCTCGTCGGTCTGGTTATTTGTTGCCATTTCTTTTTTGTCCACTCATGGACAAACTTAGAGAATGAAGCTAAGTTTAGTAACAACCACCTCTAATAATACACACGTGAAATGGCATTAATTCCCACAACAGGAAAAATGCACGAGGACCTGACCCTTCTCCGAGGACACGCGCGTGCAACACATCTCCCACCTTCACACACTCAAGATATGGCAAGCTGTCTAAACATTTATTCTTTAAAACTAATGAGTAATACTAACTAGTATTTATTTATTTATTTATCCATTCATTTATTCTCGTACTAGCACAATAGGCCTATTCTATTTAGTAAGTAATCCTTTTGTGACCAGCATATTTTTCAGTTTCTCTAGTAACTATTCCATATACTTATTCATTAAATGTAATGAATGAAGTAAATGCACTTATTTCGAATGGTGACTAACTACATAGTATCTAACTAGATACCAGCCACTGCTGGAGTAGTAGTATCAAAGGAATAACAGTGGGAAGGTATTAGAAATAGTAATAAATAAATAATAATAATTCACTAAGAATTAAATAGATAGCTAGTCATTACTGTAATAAGTACTAGTATCTAATGAATAGTTAATAGTGAAATTGAAGATACTAATCAATACCTGTTCATTAAAGATTGTGCTAGTTAATTTTCAGAAGTAAATGTTCAAATCGCTTGCCATGCTCAAGGTCGTCAAAGTTGGTAAAACATTTACTTATGCTTGTGGACATAGGTGGCTTAAATGGCCCAGCATTGCAGTACAAGGTGGTATGAATGGTACAATTAATACAGATTTGTATTTTTGAGCATGTTCTGACAGATACTGCTCATGGCCTCCACTATAACTTGTCTTGCATTACATTGCAAAAAATAAAATGAATAAATAAAATAGAGGGAGGATGAAGACTGGTAGGGCTGATATAATATTATGTGCTAAAATTACACACACCATGTCAATATGCAAACACCACAGCAATGACAAATTTTCTTTAGTAAATCATAAATACAATGGCATTTTATCATTTAAAACATGTTAATGAGTAACTCACTGTTGACCGTGATCATGTAACAGGCAGTGGATATTTGATATATCTAATGAAGCTGACTATTGGCCAGGTGTCTGTCCGGAAAAGCATGTACGCGCAAACACCAACACCGAACACCTGTCCTACTTTGTGTGCATGCTTGCTTGTTGTGTAGCTGCAGTAGCATATATTTGAGCCTGTACTTGCACTGGATTTGAGTGTGTGTGCATGTGGCATGCTGTGATAATTATGTACATAGATGCACTTTGTTTTATGGGCCTTTAGTTGCAACACCACCTTTGGCCTGAGCACACCTTGACCTTTGGATAGGCGGGGTCACCCTCTTGTTTTTGTTTTCGTGAGTGCATGAGGGGAGAGGGACTCTCCTATAATCACCCTGATATTTAGGACACGTCCAAAGGGACTGGACATTGTTTTTTTAGCACATTGTTAAAGGGATAGTTCACCCAAATATTAAAATGTGTTGTTATTTACTCAAACTCATGTCATTACAAACCTGTATGACTTCATTTCTTTTGCAGTGGTTTGGTTTTGTTTTGCAACAACAAAAACCTGTAGAATATTTTTCTGATGTTTCATGATTTGTTTTCTGTTTTGTTGACAAAAAAAAAAAAGAAAAAAAGAAACCTGTATGGCATGTTTCAGTGACTTTTTTTCCTGTTTTGTTTTGGGCCATATAGACTTTATTGTTGGGACAAAAAATTTAGACTTACAGGTTTGACTACAATCATACAACCTGTATGGACGTGTTTAAAGGGGTCATATGCGATTTAAATTTTTTCTTTCTCTGTGGAGTGTTACAAGCTCTTGGTGCATAAGAAGATCTGTAAAGTTGAAAAGACTAAAGTTTCAAATCCAAAGAGATATTCTTTATAAAAGTTAAGAGTCAACCACGCCTACCTAAAATGGCTCGTTCTAACACGCCCCATAACGCCGCCCAATGTTCACGCAAAGAAAGAAGGCGTAACTTTTATTCTCGCTGTAGTAGTTGCCGCCGCCGCCATGTCGTGAAGATGCTGTGTTTCGTTGTGAAAGCGAAACTGCTTTTTTTGGTCTTCCAAAAGAGGACGATATCCGTTTCATCATGCCGGAGCTGATCCGTGCTGGTCGCTGAGAAAAAACATCAACTTCGCGCTGTCAATCGCCGGATTGGCTTTCACCGTGGAGTCCAGCCCGGGGTCTTCACATGTGGTTCCGCAAGCCCGCCGGCCGCTCCTTCGTCAAATCCGCCGGCCTCCGCTCACTCTAGCCACTGTGTTGTGACGCTGTGTTTCTTTGTGAAAGCGAAACTATTTTGTTTGGTCTTTCAAAAGAGGACAAGACTAGAAATCAGTGGTTACGTTGTATTTACAACACTGTCCCAGAGCAGTTCAACCCAAATATTCATTTGTGCAGCACATTTTATGGAGGACCGCTTCCTGATCCTGGGAGAGTAGACTACAATGCCGTCTGTTCTGGCTCACAGACTGTAAGTACGTTTTCATTTGGATTTGCCACTGATGATTCAAATGCTAGTTTGGAGCAGTGTAGAGTAGCACTTGTTGTTTGTCATTTCTCCGATCACAAATGCAGACATGGTTTTATGTTTACGCGGCGCGATGCAATGCAATGCAATGCGTAAAAAGACAGTATAAGTCATTATAATCCGTAATTATGTCCCAACTCGATGTAACAAATGCCTCGTTTATAATGGGTTTTAATGTTTTTGTCTCGTCGCTCCGGCCGGGACATGGCATCACAGTATGGTAAGGGGCGTAACATTTCCGTCACACGCTTGAGGTATTCAGCCAATCACAACACACTGGATAGCTGACCAATCAGAACACACCTCACTTTTCAGACCGATGAGCTTTGTAAAAATCGACGCGTTTCAGAAAGGCGGGACATAGAGGAGAAACAATAATGTACAGTATGTGGAAAAGAATGTGTTTTTTGAACCTTAAACCGTTTAAACACATTTCATTACACTAGATACACAAAATAATGTTCTTTTAAGCCCACTCATATTGAAACCCACCCCCCCACCTTTAAAATATCTTCTTTTCTGTCTGGGATTTTTATCTGGGGGTGACTATCCCTTTAAGTGATAATATTGAACATGCTGCTATTTCTTTTCAATAGGGCTAATATAAGTTACTATTGTTATTATTACATCATAGAATGTTAATGTTGCCCCATGAAGAATAGGTTAATTTGACCTCTCTGAATTGGACCATTTGTCCCAGTTACTCTTCCAGAATGTGAAAAGTGGGGGTCATTTTCAAGAACAGAGTTCTCAATTACAATATAATAGGAGTCCTGTGGTGAACCTCCAAGAGCTACTAACACAAACACACAAGTGCCAGTGACAGTATGTGTCTTAGGGAATGTGGAGGTGTTTTTTTAGTTGCTTGGGGCCAATAAGGCAGTCAACTGGTGTAGTGCTGTAAAGAAAGAGAAACTGCAAGAGAGCGAAAGAAAGAAAGCCTTGGCAGACTTAATAGTTCACAAATGCTATAGCTTAAAGTACACAGGGCACCTCTAAGGTCATTTTACTGATAGTGTGTTCTGAAAGGCCTTGGTGTTTTTTTGGTGTTTTGAAAACTGCAGACTGGCAGAAATGTTGACAAAACTAAAAGGTGAGAATTGAGAACACTGCTGCTCGACCCTTCTCATTCACCTCTATTAGTCTACAGAAAGACATAAAGTCTAAGAAAACTCCCCTCTTGAGCATTTCTGAATGAAGATGTAAGCTGGATGCTCTAGTTGGAGCCCTCATTAGTATTGCTGCATTATTGTCGATTCTCTCCCCCGTTTTCCAGGCACAGTCTCTCTTTCTCCCCCACACTTGGGTTGTTCTCTGGCCCAGGCCTTATATTGGG
Source organism: Sinocyclocheilus anophthalmus (assembly GCA_018155175.1). NCBI lineage: Eukaryota > Metazoa > Chordata > Actinopteri > Cypriniformes > Cyprinidae > Sinocyclocheilus > Sinocyclocheilus anophthalmus. Next base: position 72,577 of record JADLZN010001564.1, on the reverse strand, counting down.
GTTATATGAGAACACATTACAGTTTTAGTGTGTTCTAGCTCTGGTAGCTCTGGCAGCTCTGATATCTGACTGCTCGTTCTAAGGAAATCCCCAATACGAACTGCCCTGAAAAATACACATGCACAGGTTAACAAAATCAAGGTGCAATGTCTTGTTCTATGTTTAATTTTTTTAATCAAACATTTCTAGTTTTAAATCTTGTTCTCTGTGCATGCAACGATAATTCTAAGATATATATATATATAATTGACCTCATATAACACTGAGGTTTATGATTGACAGCATTGTAGCCAATTCATTTTATCTTGCATAATAATTGGGGGTGGAGGTGCAAATGGATTTTTGTGCGGGGGGAACTTGGTGGTTACAATTTTTTTTTTTTTAAATCTGTATATCTTTTTCCAGAAATTATCTAAATCTCCATATAAAATATAAGATAAATTTAAATTGGATAAAAAAATTTATTTGAGAGCAAATTTGCATAGATTTTATTATTTTTAAAATAAACCATAGATTCTGCTTAAAAACAAGAAAAAACTATTATTTGCCAATAAGAAAAAAAATTACATACAAATGAAAAATATATTAGATAGTGAAACACCTCTTTACATAATATTCAAAAGTTTGGGGTAATGTTTAAATAAATTAAACATTTTATTCAGCAAATACATATTACACTGATCAAAAGTGACAGTAAAGTAATAACATTTCACAATACTGTTTTTTTTTTATTAAATAAATGCAGCCTTGGAGAGTATAAGAGACTTCTTTCGAAAACATTAAATAAATCATAAAATTACCAAAACTTTTGTATCGTATAGATGTTCAAAAACTTGGAAAACAAGACAGTACTGGCTAAGAAAGTGATCTTTTGCAGTCTATAAGGTGTTTGAATTAGTCCCCATGAATCCATGGAGCCATCCCAGAATTCTGATGATTGCTGCAACTTGTCAGATGCGGTTACAGACACAGTCACCGATGTGTATAGCCATACATCACACTGTGACACACACATGTACAGTCAAAAAGCAACAATCCTTCAGCCGAGTCCACTGTCACAGTTTGATAAATTGTCACCCCCTCCATAACTTGCTTCATGGTCAGAACTGCTCTACAATATCCTGTTTTTACCGCAGGATAGAGAGCGCAAAGCAGAGAAAATGAATGAAGGAAGGTGACCCTGGGAAAACTTTGCCTTTGGCCACAGAAACGCTCAACAGTAAGAGAAAATATTGAAAATAGGAAAATGATATATCCATCTTAAAGAAAAATGGAAAGGAACAAAGAACAGAAACAAAGAACAAAAAAAAACTAGCTTGAAATTGCCTGAACCTCAAGCATTTTTGAAAAATCATGATGGTCGACCTTTGGAGATGTGAAATTATCATTAAATATAGACTACAGAAAAAGGCATGGAATCTCCTGATGATTATCAGAAATATTTGAAAATTGTATTTAATTGTACCAGTTACAAACACAATTGCTTGTCACTTGTTTTAAGTCAGTTCTTGGTCAGAAATGCACTTCAATGTTGTCCTGAGGGTCTTGTTGGCCTGGTTAGCGCTCATTGCCTATCACCTCAGATAAAGATTGTTTAAGGAGAAATGGATGAGTTTCAATGTTTCAAATCGATGCTCAGTATAAAGTATGCTTCCAAACTCACCACCAATCACTGCACTCAGTAGTGCCTCATTTCAGAAGTGATAATTATTCATATTAGTGAGTTGTGGGATGATGATCATGGAATGAGCACATAAAAACACCGAATGAAATATGCTTATGAAGCACTACTCCTGAGGTTAAGGTTATGAACCTGATGCAACAGTTTCTTGACCCTGCACATCATCACCTGGGCAACAAAAAGTAAGACACCAAGAGATAACGCGAGCTAATTTAGCCAATAGCAATAAAGGTGGATGGCGGTGCCTCTCTGTCGCCATGGGGCTGTAAAGCGGGTGGGCTACATGCTGACGCGCCCGCCAAGAGCCAACATGTTCTAGCCCAACCCAAAATCTTAGCACCATAAAGCCAAGCTGGAACGCAACCTTTGATCGCCAACACTCTGCGGAGAGAGGTACGCTCAGACACCGAGAGTCATTAACGCAAACACTCAGCAACACCTATGAGGATACAGGTTACACAAAAGAACTATATAAAGTCATAAACATCAAAGCGTTTCATACAATTCATATATGGTCTGCGCCTTGGCATTATAAAGTCAGGACATTTTAAATTTTAACACTTTTAACTACTACTTTTCAAAACAGAACAAGTTAAATTGGTTGTTTGGTCTTTTTTTTTTGGGAATGAAGCTTAAAAAATATTCAAATATTTTGAGGGATAATCAAGTAAAATAAAGTGTCCTTATGAGAAAATCTAAGCATTTGACAAGGTGGCAATTTCATATGAATTCATACAATGTGATTTGTACAAAAACATACGATTTTTAGAATAGAGTAAGCAAGATCCACCCCCAAACCTAAACTGTCAGTGGGGCGTAAGCAAATACAAAAACGTACAAAAATGTATGAATGAGATCGTATATATTCATATGATTTAGCCAACAATTGGGCAAAATGTAAAACAGTTACAAACTGCCATTAGAGTGTGTTGGTATATCAGTTTAAAGTTCACAGAGCTGTTTTTGGACACTGAAAAAATGAATATAAATCCATGGAAATCACCCCACGGTCCATCATTATAATAAAAACAGGATGATACTGATGTCAAAATATGCTATGATCTTATAAAATACACTTTTGCCTGTTGAACCGTCATCAACCTTCAAAGATAAGATTCTTCCAGAAAGATTTACATGTCTTTCTTTCATCTTGTTATGTTTACTACACAGTTTAGAATTTTTTTCAAATAACACAGTTTAGATTTTTTTTTTCAAATAAATTACTGTTTATGACCCATAAACATTTTTTTGAACTGTATTTAAACAACATTTTCATAGTTTCATAGACAAAATTTAGGGAGAATTACAATATTTCTACAAACAAGTGCAGACACAAAGCAGATGTTCGGCAATTTTATATGCAATAAACCATTGCTATATTTCCAATATATATCAACAAAATACAGCAAATAAATTTAGGTTAACATATTCTGACAAAACAAAACACAAAATTTCTAACAATTAATATAAATGTGTCCCTTTTCAAAATTTGCTGAAAAGAGAGGGTCATTGCACTTCGGATCATCGGAGGAATACAATATAGCATTAAAAGTGTCTGGAATCAGCAAAGACGACAAAGAAACTTTTAAAAGCCTCATCCAGGGAAAGTATGTGATCTAAAGTCACAGTGACCATAAAGACGCATTCCCTGAAGGATAAAGGGAATTATGGGAGAGACTTGTGTGCTTCCACTATTCTTATCTCAACATAAATAATGTATCTTAAAAGTTAATCATTAACATCTAAGCCATGAAACATGCTCAGAAGCCATAAAAAGCTTTTTTTTTGTCCTCCTGATCATTGCTTAAGGAACTTGAGAACTGTTGCTGAGTCGCTGCTTGTCGCCCGCCATATTTTGGCAGAATTGCGTGAATTGGCTGTGACATCACAGACAGATATGCCACGTTAAAACAACGAGGCAAAGTAGCACAAATTACAGTCAGTCTCTCGCATTCCTAAGATCCGTCTGTCTACATTTGTGTAAAGGTTCTATTAGGTAGATCTTGTTAAAAGTCTTTTCTCCCAGAATGCACTGGAGAGGTTTAGAGAAGGTAGTAGGTCTCAGATCACGCTTGGGACAGCGCACACCAGGAATTCTGTGGGGCGATTGACGTCGGGGTGTACGTGTAGTCTTCATATTTGATGTCCACATGTGCTGAACTGGCACTGTCCAACTGTGTCGATGCCTTATAAAGAACAAAGAGAGACATTGTTAGCTGCCAAATCGAGCTTTGCCGTAGAAGGGTTATTTTTAAAGGGATAGTTCACCCAAAAATGAAGGTGAGTAAATGATGACAGAATTTTCATGTTGAAGAATGAATTTAAAAGTGAATAATGTTGTTTTGGACTCAAGACAACAATGCCACAGAAGATTCATGTCAGTCTACAGTTCATGTAGTTCAGTAAAGTGAGAAGAACATTTTCATCATCTAAAGAATCTTTTGTCCAATGGAAAGGTTCCATGTAAAGGTTCTTCATGGAACCATTGATGACAAAAAAAAGACACTTTAGACACTTTATTTTTTTTAGAGTGAACTTGAACTTGAACCCATATTTAATCATTGCCTTTCATTGACGGTGACATATACAAAGAAAAAAAATACAGTTCAATCAATCACATGAGTACCTGCGTGACTGAGACAACAGTTTGGCCTGCATATGGTGAAGCTGTGATACTGGGTTCCCTCTTTATTGTAGAGGCGTTCTCTGACACAGGCAATGAAGTGGGAGACATAGTGCCAGACACTGTTGACCCTGAAGACAAATAGAACAAAATGTGACTGACAGCCACAATAAAGGAACAGCAAACTGGATATGCTGGTTATTGCAAATGACAATTAATGGCGTCAAACATCCGTTGGTGTTTATGCTGGTGCCGCACACGCACCACATGTCGACTGAATGCAGAGAAAAGTGCTGTTACTGCTCTCGCTCTCTCTCTCTCTCTCTACCCTTTTTCCTCACTTACTCTTCGCTCACATATATCTCCAACTTCTCTGCCTCACTCATACCCCCTCATACAAATCCCCAGTCTGTTGCGTCTAAAAAATGAAATCTTTTCCAAAAACATCTCTTTTAAAATGCTTTTCTCAACTCTTACCTGAGGATGCTTTGCTTTTGGGCATCTTTGGTTTGCGTTTCCTCGTCTGATGCTTCTTTTTCATGCTAAGCCTGGGTTGCTTTCTTCCTCTCTTGCCTTTTTTTGGTACCTAAAATAGGAGTAAAGTAAAAACAATGTATAATTTAATTCTGACTGATTATTCATTATGCAATCAAGAGTTAAAAATGAGTTGGTGGTTCAGTTATAATGGCGGTTGAACCGGGTGAGAATATGGGTCTTGTTGTTTAAAAAATGCAGTTGTAACTACATTGTTTTTTTTTGTTTTTTTTTGTGCGAGTCAGTTTGTCAGCAGTGATAATCATTAGTTTATAGAACAAAGCTTATTTAAGCGACTCCCCTTCTTTTCTTCGCTCTCATTGTCTTCCGATAAAACACATCTATGACCTCTGTATCATCATGTGGACCACAGGTCTGCACACACACACGCTGACGTGCACATACACACAGCGTGCGCCTCCTAAATTGAGTTCTGGTTAGAAACACAGTTGTGTGTGGCACAATAATGCAGACTGAATCATGCACTCACCCCGTGGAGCTTCATGTACAGTCCGCAGGCGTTGCAGACGGGCTCTCCCTCTGCGTTTCTCCTCCACAGCGTGGTCGTACTGGTATGACAGTTAGTGCAACACAGACCTGCTCGTCGGGACGTGCTTTGCTGTGGAGACAAACATACAGAAAGTTAGGGAGGTGATGAACTTTCTGGACTTTAACAGAATTTTATAGAGCTGAAGAGAGGAATTGAAGAAATAAAGATACCCCTTCAAAAAAGGGAAGATAAAATGTGAATATATTTTTCATGAATGAAAAATATCCTGAATCATGAACGTGGTAATCAAAAAATTATATATATATATGTTTTGGTAAAATCATTTTGCAGTGGCTAAGATGTGTAATTGTATTATACAGCATTTATTTTAAATGTAAGCAACTATGGTCATACATAAGGAAATAGAGAAAAAGCGCTATACAAATAAACTTGAATTGAATTCAATTGAAAATGGATGGGAACTCTGTGACCAGGCCTATATATTCATTCCAAGCATCATTTTATGAAATCAAAGGAGGATTTTAAAGGTACACGTCATTCATATTCTTCTAGAGGAAGAATGAAGCTTCTCAGCTGAAATTCAGCATAAAGTTTGGAGTTGTTTTGAGTTTTGCGCTGCTTTGGCTAAAAACAGACCGACCCAAGGACAAGGTCATGAATGCAAAAGTGAAAACAGAGAGGTAGAGACGAGAGAGAGAATTGTGTGAGAGAGAGATAAATAAAGAGAATGTGTGTGAGAGAGAGAGAGAATGTGTGAGAGAGAAGAGAGAGCGAGAGAGAGAAACTCCTGGGAAACAGGACAGCAGTGAAGGCTTTGCTCAATTTCTCTCTTTCAATGGCCTTCCTCAGTACTGACCCTGAGATCAACCCACTACCCTCTTAACATGAATATATATAACAAGAATAATTTCATTTTGTGAGATTATATTGTAAAAGTATCGGCTTAGAATTTCCAGAAAACCTATAAAAAGGTTTAGATCTTGTCTGGGAACATCAGGATATCTTATATTTTTCTCTCTAATCTTGAAGTTTGTATTTGCCTAATAAAAATAATTTAATTTTAAGTATTTGCCAATGCAGAATAGGCCTACTTCACAATAAAAATGATTTGTCTGAGAATTAAAAAAAAAAAAGTGCTTTATGTGTTAACGTCTAAATCAACTGCTTTAATTAATCTGAGAAATAAAATGTAATATGATTGAATCAGTAATAATTTAATTGAATCAATGTTTATATTAGGTCAAACCAAAGAAAGTCATTTTAGGGGAGTCAGCAGGTCAGGTAGAAATAACTGCACGTGCTCACTTTTTGCAATGTTGGTTTGGAGAAGGTCTTGTGAAACCTAAAAAACAAGAAATGACAATTATTAACAAATGGGCATTTACCAGGCGTTTCTGTGGTTTTATTAGGGGTCGATTGATGCCGTTCATTTTGTGGTAGAGGCCGCACGCATTGCACAGGTAATGTCCGGTCCCGTCTCTCCTCCACAGCGGCGTTGAGAAGGAGCCGCAGTTCACACACTCCCGCCCTTCACCCGGCAGCTCTTCCAGCATGTCTGAAAGAAGATGCAGTTCGTTTTTTATTGATTTCCAAAGGGTTTCTTCTAGGTTCAAAGTGATTTATGAAATACAACGCGAGACGAAATAATAGTTAAATTTCAAATGAAGGGAACATCAGTGTAATGAGATGTTTTCAAGGTGTATTTTAATTTTTGTTATTTCTTCCTGTTTTATTTCTCTAAAAAGCCACATATGGATAAACTTAAATGAAAAAAATAAGAAGAAATACTCGAATGTCTCGTTGTCTCGCAAAACCAAAGAGTAAAATACTGTTCAGAAATCAGTTAGACGTCTAAACTCATTTTTGTATTTCTAAATTGGAAGCGATGACTATTTAAGTTCTTCAAGTTCACAAAACATTCCTTACGTGTTGCGCAATCTCGACCTAAATTCGGACAATTTAAAATGTTGAAATATAGCTACAGGCCACCTTTCAAAAAATAACAGGGGTCACTGTAATATTGTATGGATTTGTATATGATTTGTATGGAGGGAGAATTCTAACAACATTACGCTTAACCTGGGCACACAACATCTCAAATCTAAATACAAATCTAAATATAAAAAGAAGAATGTTCAAATAGTTATAATTTCCATATCCAATATGGTCATATTTGCTAAAAAAAATGAACAAAATGAAATAACTAAAATTTAACTGATGTGTTAAAAAAAGGTCTATAATGTAAGTTGTTGTTCATTGTTAAAGCGCTGTAAAAACTCAACTCAACACTTTGGATTGATCAAATAGACCTTTGGGTGAGGCCTAGTGTTTTCTGAGCGGTATGGAATGTGACAAAACTCTAGACGGAATGAAGAATGGATTAATAAGAGCATATCCAGGGTCACTGGAGTGTCTATTAGGGCGGCTGACGAGGCACGAGGGCCTCAGGCGAGCGGAATGTCAATGGGGCTCTTATCAGTGTTAAAGATCCAGGGGTCACCGATCAATCAAGATACTGACACGTGACGCTCTCCGACAATTTATTTCAAATAAGAAGTGCGTATTAATACTCTTTGTATTATAATTATGTCTTGTGATGTTATAGTTTCAAAGTAGTCTAAAATGCCGTTGAGTTTTTCCTGATGGACTGCTGGAATCTAAAATGCAGCTCTACACAAGTTTATTAAACAGTTTTGTTACAAAACATCAAAATACGCAACTGCTCAATATCAAACGCCCGAGCCTTATGTAAGCCCGAATAACTCGCCCTCGGTTGTAGAAAGAAATGTGACGCTTTATGGACTATTAAAGAAAATGTGTCCACCTAAAGCACTGAGCTTCGAAGGGAACGGCCGCTAAATGTGTATCTGACCGTAATGGTCTGTTTAGAAAAGTTTGATCAAGGTGACAGTAGCTTGGATAGTTCTCACAATTATGAGGTGTGCACAGGACCCTTTCATCAATCCACAAGTGGGCAGACAATAGCAGGGAATTAAATTAACATCTAAATTAAATTGATTGCATTGCCCATTAAAGGATGTGTATTAGTGGAATAAGATCAAGTTTTGTTTTGATAAGGTTTTGTAATGTGCCTGTGTACCCTAGCCCAAACTAGCTGGTATTCTAGTGCCTTTTAACAACGATAGTCTAACATAAACAGCAAGACAGCAATAAATAACCTTCAACACCGTTGCTATAAATTGTGAGATCACAGCATCAAACGAAACCCCCTCCATTCCAACCATTTTTGCCTGCTGACTTGAAAGATGGATTTTAAACTGTTGCCAACTAACGACCCAAATGTAATAACTAACTTTAACATACGGGATTTGTGCAAAATGATCTTAAACCCTAGTTACAGAATCTTCAGCAAAATTATTTTAAAAGTGGTGCAGACAAAACTTGAGTAAACGTTTTGCTATTTTTGTGTACATATATTTACATGTCCAATCAGAGAGAGAGAGAGAGAGATAATATTGTGGAAAATAATTTTACCTAAACTGGACCTCCTTCCCGGTAGAGTTCCCTGGCGTCCCTGAAGACCCATCATGCCGCCATCGAAGGGCCCTGGCGTCCATGATGTTGCCATCTCCGGGCTCATGTAGGCCGCGTACGGGCTGGAGTACGAGCCACCGACGGAACGCATCAGGGCACTTCCATATTGATCTGCCCGGCCGCTGTTACTCAACACCAGCGGATTCTGGTACGCGGCGTCCCTGCCGGTGCTGCTGCTTACCGGCGGGCTGTGCGAATAAGAGAAACCGGGCGGAGGATGAGGGCTGCCCGGGTTGAAAGAGGAATTCTCCGTGCCAGTCTGTGGCCAGGCGTGGTGACTGCCGAGCCCGTGAGCTTGATGTGTGGACTCACACGTCTGTAGGTAGGGCAGGGTCTGGAGCATGGCAGGTACACGGGTGGTGGGCACATATACAGGTGAGCTGGCGGACGGATGGATGTAGTTCCCGGAATCGTGTGCGTAGGGGGACGGATTGGAAGATAAAGCCAGACTCGAATACATAATGTATCCAATGACTAAGCTATCCTTTCAAGTTTTGAAAATCTTAAAATGAGCCCAGATTGTAGTAAAAGCCTCGATAACGTCCAAAATCTCCAATGCAAGGGTTTCGTGAGCAGCAGCCTCAGAAAAAGGAATTCTCTCCTAATGACAAACCGAAAAATAGCAAATTAAATTATTTTCTCAGTAACAGATTAGGATTATACAAAAAAAGAGAATAAAAGAATCAAATCATAATAGGCCTCATAATAGTTTTGAATTCATAATCATTGAATGAATTTGTGTTTCAATTGTGTGAATCCAATATTTGCAACAATGCTTTGAAATCAGGGATGTAATAAGTCGAAGTTTTATAAACAATCAAAAACGGAAGAAAGAACACATCGGCTGCTATATAGTCAAGATGGACAAGCCGTTAGAATTTTTCTGGATTTTTCGGTTATCTGTATCTTTCGATTTGTAATTAATAGACTAAAATGACATTAATTAGCCAACTGTCCATATCTTTACATAGGGATATTAATTAATTATCAGCAGCAGTCTCAGATATCCTGGGAAAACTCTATGCTATATTAAATCATCTGTGGGGATCGAATCAATCCGCACTGCAATCTCTCTAACATCTATATTTTATCATTGAAAACGAAGATTACATAAAAACGTTGATAGCTGAAAGGAAACGGTTTATATATTTTCATCCAAGAGCTCTCGCTGAATTATCTCACCAGATAAGGACGGTCAGTGATAAAGCCAGGAAACCTCTTTTCCAAGTGACTTGATTGAATATCGCCGTGGAAGTTCCCACTCTCGTCTTTCTTCTTGATTTTAGCCCAGAACTCAAACTTCAACGAGTCGGCGACACACGAAAAACTTGTAGCTGTCCTCTCCGCGTTTGGACGTGCCACTCTGCCTTGTCTGTATCTGGAGATATAGCTGCTGCTGCAGATCATGCCTAATATAACTGTTCTCTGATTTGCTCTCTACTTTACTGCGAGTTATTTGAAAGAGCAGAACCACGTGACGCGCTCCAAAGGTAGGACCCATGGAGGAGGAGAAGAAAGAGGGATAAACTAGACGGTGTGTTGCGGAGGAGGGGTGTGCTCCTACCTGTAAGATCTAGATTTGCTGAGTCCACTCAGCCCTATTTTAAACGATTGTGTTTTTAGTTGATGAAAGTTAACTTTTAAGAGGCGTTAAAAGCAGTTAGAAAATAGCTTTGACAGAGGCACCAAAGCAAATATGATCCGTGTATACGCCATAGAGAAATCACATATTGTTCTATAGTGCTACAAAACATTATTTTACTTTTATACTTATAAATAATTTACTTTATTTTAAATAATTGAATTGAGTTTAAATACGTTTAAATACGCACTGGAAGAACTTTTTTCTTGCGCTACTCTCTGCACATTATGTTTTACAGTGTTGTACAGTATGTTTTACTTTCTTGTAAAATAAAAATGTTGCCGTAAAATAACCTCGCTGTCTGTGCGAGAACGTAAAGCTCGATTTTATGACCCGATAAATCTGGATGTGTTCTCTATAAAAGCTGTAGAGAGATAAGAGATACGAGCGACTGCTTAGTATGATGATACAACAGTAATCACACTCATTATACTCAGTTGGAAATATTGTTATCTTAGCGGTATTGTTTGAGTTATCACCCCTCCCCTTTTTTTCCGGATAAAAACTGAGTTTTAAATATGTATGCAAATAAATACACTAATTAGCCTACACGTGCTAATGTAAAGATAACGCTCAATAACAAGTTCTCCAATTAAAAGCGCAATTATTAAAATAGCTAATAATGATAATGATGCTAAGGAATGATACAACATTTCTAAGGCAAGCTTTAGATTCATTTTTAAATTTTTAAAACAACGAAGAACTCCTCTGCGCAAAGCAAATGACTCAAAAATAATCCAATAGGGTTTTTTTTCTCAGATAGGCCTATTTAGTGATAAATCCAACTAACCAACTGTTGTAAATTTCTCTTAAATTTCAGAAAGGTGGTCGCCAATCAGTCTCCTCGACAGGCCGCTGATAATGAGATTAATAAGTGATGTTGCCACCTGTGAACTCGTTGCTCGCGCCACAAACGCGTGGAGAGGACAGTTGAGCACACACTCTGTCTGCAGTGAGGGAGCCAGCGACTGATCACTGGAGAACCTGCAAGGCCACAAGTGTTAAATAAAGCCACCTTACCTCTCGTTTCATTTGATCAGAGTCGCCTTTACCTATAAGAGTAAATCACCACAGAGAGGATTTTCAATCGAAGCCGTTTGGTTTTGTCAATAGATATAAATAATAAATGCCACGGGTTTGGCACATCAACACAAACTTAATATAAAAGTAAGTTAAAATGAACGATTAATGTGTGGTAACCTATACCTAAATCTACATCATTTTATGAATTATTGTTTTAGGTTACATTATTTTTGTTTCTCAAATATTTTGGGAATCTACTAGCTCTTTATCACATGGCATCCATTCAATTATCCTAAACAGTTTTTTGAAAGACGTCCTCAAAGTTGACTGCCTCACAGCCGTCTTGAGAGACAACCAAAGCAAGAACTTCATGATGCAGAGAAGAACTGTAAATTCTGCTCTGCATGAACGGCCACGCGCAATGCCGAGGGTTTTAGTTACTAGTTTAGTTTAGAAGTTACTAGTTTTAGTAACTTCTTCATGTTAAAGCGTTATTACATGTCCTAGAATAAGATTTGACCATGGCCTTGACCAGCCTTTCAAAGCTGATGTTGATAGCCTATAAATAAGAATAACAATAAATCGATTGTTTCTGAATCAAAATGACAAAATTAAGACCTGTTTGCTACACCCAATAGACTCTTTGTCAATTAATTAAATGTTTGATCCGCCGACGCTTCTCCTTTATTTTTATTTTTTTGTATGTATTTCTTTAAATAGTTAATTGATTAATTTTGAAAAATCAATTTGTTCTCTAAAATGCTATAGGGGCATGGTAATGGTAACAGTATTGAGAACTAAGAAATACAAAATGTTCAACAAAATACGAAACTGAACTGACAATATTGATTAAAATTGGAGGGAATCAATTGAACAATTATTATAAATTCAAGAGGGGAAAATGTCCCCCCCCCATCCCCCAAAAGAACGAGAACAAATCAAATTTGCCTGCAAAGTGGTTCCCTAAATCATTTAGGCCTACTATCCATGGTTACCATTTCTTCCACCAAAAATAACATAATTATTATTCAACTGTAAATGTTTTTTATTACATATACAGTTGAATTAACAATATTATTATGTCACCAATTATAGTCACCTTGGTAATTTCGGTAAGGATTATTTACCTAACCAGAGACTGACCGGGGGAAGCGCGCGCTGGCGCGGAACAGTTTGATGGACAGCTAATGAGGCTCGCGTGGAGAGGGCCCCACGATCCACCTCATTCATAAGCGCGCGGTATCAGCAGTCCCCTCATGAGAGACAGGCATTAAACCCAGCCTTAACCCCCAAATCATGAAGGGATCAGCAGGATATTAATAATGCTCAATGCGTCTTAACGACTGCGCACAAGAGGCCCCCTTCGCAACCTCTCCCCCAATACTGTTGATGTGCGCATCTTATACCTTATTATTAGACGAGCCACACCTCAATTGTGACGGTCGTTCTAAATAAACAACATAAATCTTCCTGTTAAATCGGTATATTAAGCGCAAGCCTACGCCAAAAACTTCAAAAAGAATAAAAATTCTACTTTTTATAAGATTCTACTAGAATATATTATAATAATTAGAAACGTTTAACGATTTCTCTTTCTCTTTTCGTTTTGTACATCATTATAATGTCTTAATTTCAACTTTATTTTCCTCACTAATAACTAAATTTAAAGTGGCTGAAAAAGTGTAATGTATTATCGCTGCAGGCCCTCCCTTGATTTGATTGAAAAATGTAAGGCAGCAATCAAACGTAGGTTTTTTTAGTTGTAATGTCTTTGATGCAGTCGTTTGTGTACAGCGCGCATTCTTTCAAGGTAAACGGAATTTGAGTCAAGTTTAGAGCAGGCTGAGATAACTCAAGAATTCCTAGAAGTATTTACTGTCTATATATGGTACTTCTCGACTCATTTCACCTCCACTCGGACCTTACATTGTGTGTCTGCAGAGAAATTTATTTCTCCATCTGTGTGTCTGATTGTAATTTCCATCAATTCCCTGCATATTGTTTTAATAGCTTTAATTTCGACCATATAGCCTAGATCAACTACCTCACAAATTATATTTCACACAATTACACAAATCCTATTTATGTATAGGATACTTATTTTTTATATATCCATTATTTATTGACAATTAAATAATAACTGCAAAATTAATCATTTAAATAATGAAAAATTAAAGCTTTATATTAAACAAGATTAGCTATTCTAGAGGCTACCTTCAATTTTTACATAGGCTGTCTCCCTTTTTCTTGACATTTGTGCTAGGTATAAACACATTTATATGACAAAACAAGTTTCTTTAACTCATATTTATGTCCTGCTTATGCCTATTTTTCTTATTTATTTCCTGTTTTTTTTTTTTTATATATATATATATATATTATATAATATATATATATATATATTATATATTTTCCACGTCCGATTATGTATATGTTTTTTATTTCATATATTCATATTTATTGAAAGAATATATTTTTTAAATACTGGCAAACTAAACCACATTAATCAAGATTATTCTGATTATTATTTCAGCCCTAATTCCTTTTGCAATTTTATTTTTTTCTTGATATTTGTGTTGGTATAATCAAATTTTTAAGATGTAAATTAAGTTTTTGTTTGTTGGTGGTTTCTGTAATCCACATTTATTTCTCTGTTTATTCATATTTATTTCACTTCTTATTTATGTATGTTTACTTATTTTCATATATTCATTATTTATGTCATATATATAATATATATATATATATATATATATATATATATATATATAATATAATATTATATATATATATATATATATCTATGTTGTGTGTGTGTGTGTGTTGTGTTTTAATACTGAAAAAATTAACCTTTTCTTTTAACAAGATTATTTGTCTATTTCCGGCATATCTTATATATATTAATTTTCTTTTTTTCTTGACATTTGTATTACGTTTAATCAAATTTGTATGACGTAAATGAAGTTTATTGTTTAGTTGTTTCTGTAATTCATATTCATTTATCAAACAATGCATAGATTAAATGAATATTGTCCTTGATCAGAATAAAACTCTGTGGTCAGACTGCTGTGGTTGTTGTGGATAGCTCAGCTCATAACTAAAGACACAGCAGTCACTAATCAAAGTTTATGATGTAGTGTGTGACTGTTATGTGATAATGTGGCTTTAGTAGAGAGATTATGATGTTTTGGAGTAATGTCATGACTTGTATTTTGAGATTATAAATCCACTGATTTCCAGTTGACGCTTCTTTTTTTTTTAAATGTCTGTAGCGTGTGTTATCTTGACAAAATATCGATGATGTTTTAATTCGCACATTGTGATAGACCAAACAACCATGATGAAACTGAATGTTCAGGGGTGCGTTTCCCGAAAGCAACTATGGTCGCAAGTTCCGTCGTTGCTAATAGCCTGACTCCAGCTCCACATTCCCCAGTGTGGTTTGGTCCGGTGCTGGGGAATGTGGAGCTGGAGTCAGGCTAATCTGTGAGAGCAGAGAGACTGGCTCCTGTCTGCCTGTCTGCCAGGCCTCTATCTGTGTGTCTCAGTTCACACCCGCCCTCCCTATCTCTACTGCAGCACTGGGGCACAGCATGGGATTCAATTTGGCCTCCACAGCCACAGACACCCGTGTGCACACACACACAAATCTCTTGCTATATATGGGGAACGAGCCGCCACTTTATCTTACGATTTTTACAGCATCTGTAGCAACAGACATAATCTCACACACTCTGAGATCATACACACACAAATACCCAATATACTCACAATGCACACTAACATTGTGTGCTCTATCAAACACATGTGGATTGA
This sequence comes from Sinocyclocheilus anophthalmus, assembly GCA_018155175.1. Lineage (NCBI taxonomy): Eukaryota > Metazoa > Chordata > Actinopteri > Cypriniformes > Cyprinidae > Sinocyclocheilus > Sinocyclocheilus anophthalmus. Next base: position 57,192 of record JADLZN010001564.1, on the reverse strand, counting down.
AATGCTGATCCTCATTAAAAAGCCCAATACACAAGCAGCAGTAAGAAATGTTAATATATCCACACACGAGACTACAGGATTATTGCCTCCATTAATGTGTTGGAAATAACCCTCCCTGCTATTGGGAACCAGGCTTAACCCAGTATATGCAGTGTGTCCAAAATATTTCTTTATTCATTTATATATTAATGCTAAAGTAATATTATTGTTTTATGAATATTATTATATAAATAGTAATGTATGTATGTATTTATTTACTTTTATTAACTACGATTTGCTACACCACTAAATATGATAAATAATATGAATACAGATTTAATATTTTTAATATGAATAAATATCAATATAGATTATTGTTATTATTATATTTCATATTTATAATATTAAATATTAAGATTCTTATCGGTTCTGAAATATTAAGCAGCACCGCAATCATTTTCAGCATTGATAATAACTTAATAATAATAATTACATTTTTGGTCTGAGCACCAAATAAGCTTATTAAAAGTATTTCTGAAGGATCCTGTGACATTGAAGACTGGACTAATGGCTGCTGAAAATTTAGCTTTGCTATCACATGAATTCATTTCATTTAAATAGAAAAAAATGTTTTCTTAAATTGTAACAATTTTACCTTTTTATTGTATTTTTAATCAAATAAATATAGCCTTGGTGAGCATAAGAGACTTTGTTCAAAAACATAAAAAAATCTTACCAACCCCAAACTTTCGAACAATTTTATATTTAACAACTTTTGGAGGGCTGAATAGTTCTTCTTTTTAGGTAGAATTTTGTTTATTTCTGGGTTTAATTGATAAAAATTCAGAGATTTTAATGTAGACTTTTGGATCCCACTATATACTGCAAAATATGACATAAAGGGAGGTGGTAAGGTGGCATCAGACTACATGGCTCAAAATGATCACAGATAATATAAAATCTGTGTACCATATCAACAGGGAAACCGGCTTTGTAAAGCCATGTACCCTTCTTGTTGTGAACAGCCCACCAATAGTGAATATATGCAACAAAGCGCAAGACAAGAAAAAGTGTCTGAGATCTTTCCAAGCCCAATCACTCATTCCACTAAAAACAGCTCATCAGGAAACTGCTTGGTAACATAAATACAACACCAACATGTTACCTACTAAATGCCTTTCAATTAAGATCAAGGAAGCTCATGTGTTAATGGACGGTTTATGTGTTAGTGTATTGGCACAACATCAAGGCAGCTTCATTCAGTGGCTCAATAGGATTAAGTAATGCAATGCAGTGTGTGTAGTCTATGAATAGAGGACGTTCCTCACCCTTTCTAAACAACTAGAAATGTGTAACTGAATAGCACACAGATTCACTCGAGCTGCACTTCTGGGTGCATGTGAGAGAGGAAGTGAATGTGGTCTAGAACCGTGATCAGCGCTGGCTGATTCAGCGTCAGACAGGTATGGCACTCGTGAGGCTTGGTGAGTCAGAGAGGAGGCATAGGAGTCAGTGGGGCACAGGTCACATGAGCATATGGCCATATCCCAAGAAAAGAATCTCACTTTTAACTGTGTGTCTAAAGTACATATTGTGTATTTGCAGTATTGAGTATTGAGTAGACATTTTTTGTGCTTTGTGTGTGTGTAAACGAGTCAAATATGACTTTTATTCAGTCACACAAATTTAACATGGTTCCTTGTTTCACCTAGTCTGCAGAAAAACCACATTCTTATTCCTTTCTTTCTTCATTTTCTGAATGCAATCAGCAAGAATCTCTTGAACGAGATAAGGCTGTGTATATCGGATGTGGTGGCGAATAGATATGATTATGAATGGATATGAAGTATGCAACCTCTCTACAATATGACTAACCTCCCATGATACTTCAGGTATCCAACCGTAATTCATCAACCATTCACTACTGTACCAGACAGGACTGTCGTCTATGACTGTGGCAACTGAAGGAATGTAAACAAAGGTTGTCTAGTTTTTTAAAGCATTACAGTATTAAATGAAGGCAAATGTAAGAGTGTATAAAGTAATGCACAACATATGTAACTGTGCATGTAAATGATGTATTTTTGCCAACTATAGAAGGAGAAATTTCATGTAACCCTAAATTTGAATATTTTCCATTTTCATTTTAGTTAAAATTTGAGTAATTTTGTTTTGTTTTTATTGACAGTATGTCGTTTTTATTACATTTTATTTCAGTTTTAGTTAATTTAGTACACCAAGTTAAACTAAATTAAAATGAAAAGTGTTGCCTTGGAAACTAGCTGAAATAAAAGTTGTTTTATGTTTTATATTATTTGTCAACTTTTATTTTAAATCTTTATGGTTTTTGTTTCAGTTTTAACTATAAAAATTTTTTGATTAGTGCTCATTATTTTTACGTTATATGACATTTTAAGTCATATGTTATTTTGTTTAAATAATAAAATAAAATTACTAATAAAACAAAATACTATAAAATTAAAATAAAACACGAAAAACTGAAATCAGTCATTTTGCTACGACTAAATTAAAGCATCTAAACATGATTATGTTCAATATGAAAAATGGATTTTCAGCGTTAACACCGTCAATAAGTTATTCATGTTTTTAAAGATTAACTTTAAGTGAGTGTTAGATGACAGCAATATCCAATAACCTCTAATCCATATTATAATATTAATATTATTTCTAATCTTGGCCAATAACCAATACGGTGTCAATATAGTTTGTATCTCTAATACAAATCAAATCTGAGCATATGCAATATGCTTTATGCACATATGAAAAATATCCTTACCAAAATAAGTTATAAAACATAATAAAAATATGACAAAACTACTACTAGATAAAAAGTAATATATACTAGATAAGACATACTCGGGAACCTAGAAAGTGTTAAATGTTGCATACATGCTGTGAGAACCCTTTGAGGTTTCCGTTCTCTGAGCATTCAGATAACTTGAGTTATCTAGTTCAACTGAATGACAAGAAGGAAAACAGACTCTAGCACACAGAACGAAAGATGGAGTCTCTAGCAGTGAGGTAAGAGGGCTTTTAACAATGAGCTCACCAAGAACAGCTCTGGATCATGACGTCAGCATTTAGCACACAGAGCTTCACACATAAAATGCAGTGTTTCGATTCACTATACAAATCAAAGTCTTGCAAGATTGTGCTTTGCTGTAATTGCAATGGGGCAAAAATTAATGAAGTTGAGCAATGTAAACGGTTAAGCCCATTTGTTTGTAATTATTCATTTCAGGAACCGTCTTTGTTCTGCTTTATGTGCTGTATTTTAAAGCTCTGTGCCATTACCATTTCACTGCATAATTGTCCAAAGACAGAACATTTTCCCTTTTTGACCAGCTGTAATGAACAGTTAAATAAGGTGTGAAATATCTCCCCCTGAGGCCCCATAAAAAACTACTTATACACACCATCCAACCCAACTACACCGCGCACACACACACACACACACAAGCCAGCCTACAACCAGCTGTCAAAAAGCCAACTACTTATCGGAGACTAACCAGAGAAACAAAAAAGATGGGTAATAATGTGTGTGAGGATACTGGCAGCCAAACAGTAGAATTGCCAAACAAACCTAGGTTTGGCAGATGCCTGGAGAACGCTACCTGTTTAGTGGTAATTGTACATTGGATTAAGAGTAATGATGATCTGGGGTTGGTTTTCATCCTCTTTATTTCCTTGTGTGTTTGCATAGGCCTCCACAGAACCCCATATCAGCCCAATGTGGAATAGTGATGACCAACAAGATCTCAATGCAGAAATTCAGCATTCATCATTTAGGGGGATATTCTGCAAAATAATAAAATATCGAATTATACAAAGAACACACAATATTGTGAAATATTAATACAATTTAAAATAACTGTTTTCTATTTGAATATATTTTAAAATGTGATTTATTCCCGTGATAAAGCTGAATTTTCAGCATCATTACTCCAATCTTCAGAGTCACATGATCATTCAGAAATCATTCTAATATGTTGATTTGCTGCTTAAGAAACATTTATTATTATCATCAATATTAAAAACAGCTATGCTGTTTAAATATTTAATATTTTTACAGAAGCTGTGATCAAGTGTTTTTAGGAATAAAAAGAACAGCATTTCTTTGAAATAGAAATATTTTGTAACATTATAAATGTCTTTACTGTCAATTTAACGAATCCTTTCGAATAAAGTAGTCATTTCTAACTTAAAACATTTTGAAAGGTAACGTAAGAACCAAAAACCCATTTGTATATCTTCTAGAGCTTTTAAGGTTATACCATGAAAAAAAAATCTAAGAGGGCAGTTCAGTGTGTTTATTTTTAAACATAATTTAAAACTTTAATAAAATGTAATTTTAAGAGTTGTAACAATCCTGACTGTAATATGATCTTTGATGTTTGTGAATTATTACTGAATTAGATCATGTCCAGATGAATGCATCCACATTTCTGTATGTGTATAGAGAGAGAGAGAGAGAGAGAGAGGGAGAGAAGGAAGGAAGAGAAAGAAGAGAAATATGTATATATGTGCTCTCAATTCTCAAGCAGAAAACAGACAGATCACGCAGAGGAAGTCTGTTTGATATCAGCACTACAGTCAGAGACCCTACGGTCAGGAACTTTCTGGATTCATAACAGAGAAAAGAATGTAAGCGCAGACTACATGCATGTATAAAAGTGACCAATTAATATAACAAATAATCACTGCATGAAACACATTTTGATTAACTGCTTCAAGCACTGCCAAAATGATCAGATTTCTAAACCAACATGTACAGAGCTGATGGATTCACTGTGTGACATGGTCAGCTTTACTCTTCACTGCCTCCCTCAGTGAGTCGAGCCATTACTACAACTGACTTGACAAATCCCATTTGTGATAGTGTTATATATCAGATGTTTTATCTGTTAACCATGATGTAGGAGAATGTATACAAAAACAATATACAATAGTGTGTCCTGAAGTCCAGAAGTAAGAAAAGCCTGTAAACAAGAATGGACATGCTGTTTGGGATAAATGAAAAAAGTTAGTCAAGTTGTTCAAAAACTAGTCAGTGGTGCGTTTCCCAAAAGCAATATGGTCTCAAGTTCCGTCGTTACCAATAGATTTCAAAGGAACTAACTACCATAGTTAGCTAACGATGCTTTTGGGAAAGGCACCCCAGATCAGTTCATATGCTCTTTTTTTAAGCAGTCATTGTTGAACATATGAAATTTATTAATCGCTTATGAATAGTTATTACTAGTTGTTAATATACTTACTAGCAATCATAAAAGGACAAAGATCCATCTCATAAATCATTGACAGTGATAAAGTGAAAAGAACATCACTAATAGTGGAAAAAAACTGAGAAAGAGGAAATTACAGGAAAAAGAAAGGAGTAACGGGAATTTTTAAATATTTTTTAATGCAATTTTATTATGCAAGGATGCGTTAAACTGATCAAAAGTGACAATAAAGACATTTATAATGTCACAAAAGATTTCTGATTCAAATAAGGCTGTTATACTTATAGTATTATTTTTTTATTTATTTATTGATTCATTGTAAACTCATTCTTCACAATCCATGTTCAATTCATGTTCTTGATTTTCTTTGACTAAATACTGAAATCTTTTACAGTCACATTAATAAGGTATTGTTAATGTTCATTCTGTTGTCACTAATTACACAAAGGGTTGCATGAGGTAACATTCATTACAAAAATAAACTCTATGTAAACATCTCACCACAAAAGACAAAATGTCAAAGTTCACTCCATGTTTTCTCAGTTCTTCTGGTTAATTAAGGTGACAATAGCAGCTCATTGACAGAGAGAAGTGAATTTGCATTGAATAGATCTAGAATGGTGTCCTTCCCCACTGGTGCTTTAAATATCCTCTCTTCTGTTTACTTTCCCATCCATGACCCTAAGAAAGAAAGAGAGAAAGAGAGTGAGACAGCGAGAGGGAGGTCGTCTTTGGCTGAAATGAAGAGGTTTATGTACAGTATGTATCTGTTATAAATGCCATTCACTCTTTAAGGCTCCTCATTCATGTGTTTTCACAGAGAGTGTGAGTGAGAAAAGAGGTGGAGTTTGCTTGATTTGTGGCACAGAGGAGTTGTGCAAGCGTCACTGGGCCTGAGCTGGCAGCTTACCCGAGTCATTCTGCTGAGAGTTCACATTTCTTATCATGCACACACACACCTTCTTGGAAAATTATGCTAAAACTGCAGGTCCGTACAAGTGTAATATTTGTTAATATGTGGACCCTGCACACTCATTTATCATTCAGGAGACAGAAAAATATAGGTCCGATAGTGCTGACTAATAATGAAATAGCACCGTGCTGTCATTGAGCAAGTTCTGGATAATACAAAATACTTCATGAATTGAACTGCAACATTCGATCTATCAAATCATATGTGATCATAATTCAGCTACAAATTGGAATCTGCCTATAAAGCCCAGTGCTCACAGCACAATATTACATCTCCTCAAAAATATACAATCAACATAGTCTGCATACATCATGGGGGTAGTAGTGTTGCGTTCCGATCTAAAAACGTGATAAAGGTGTTCACGATGAAGGCGTGTGAGACAGATTCGTCCCTTTTTTATCTAATCTATTTTGTTGAACGTAATTCTATTTAACTATTCAAAGCAAAAACAATACATACAAAATGATGCAAAATTGCTATATGGTAATTAAAGTTGAAGGTCCAAATGTGCTGAACTAAGGCTGAAACTTTGGCAGAAAGTCCAAAAATGGTACCAAAGGTTATAAATAAATAAATAAATAATAATTATGGCTTTGGTAAGAAAGCATTTCTGAAAAAGTGATGCTCAACTTCAGAGAGATTTATTCTACAGTTCTGCTCCTTTATAGGATAGGCCTAGGCCTACTGTCTCATATTGTATATTATTTATTGACAGCTTGAAGAAAAAATAAAGCAGCCTATAGATTTATTTAATCCGCTTCTTCATATTACAAACAGTATGTCGTGAACACTAAAAGATTTCCATGAACTTCTTAAACAGTCACATTTTAAAAGCGCAAATAGGCTATTACTTCTGCATTGAGCTCTTGTACTGGAATAGTTCATCCTAAATCTAACAACAACAGTAACAAGTATTTATGTTGGATTGTTCAAAATCAAATTATTCAATTTGCAATTTTTTTAATTAAATGAAAAAAGTGACAACCAGCGGCTAATGAAATGAACAATATAATAACTGCCCAAGAACATTATTTATTTATAGTCTGATACAGAGGGTAGATTGTATGCTGGGGTATTTATTTGATTTCAAAGCTGAATTTGTTTGCACAAAAACGAAAATAACTCCATACACTATCCTCAGAAATCATCTAACATTATTATTATTATTAATTTGATAACAGCTGAGTAGAATTTTTTCAGGTTCCTTTGATTAATAGTAAGTTCAGAAGACCCAGTTTAGCTTTTTTTTATATTCTTTTGTATATGTTATATTAGAATGTCTTTATATCACTTTTGATCATTTAAAGCATCCTGCAATAAACGTTATTCATTTTCTATAATTTTATATAAATAAAATTATACTGACTTTTTTTTTAAGGCTTTTGGACTGGTATAGTGTCTAATTACAAAAGCTTTTATTTCAGATAATTCTGATCTTTGGTTCTCTATTCACAAAGAAAAATGTACCACTTTTCAAATCTTACATATAATAATATTAAAATAAACATACTTAAAATGGTTCTCTGAGTCCACAAGCAGATATTATAAGGATTTCTGAGGATCATGTGCACTGCAGACTGGAGCAATGATCTGAAAATTCAGCTTTACAGTCACAGCAATCAGTTAGAATATATTCTAATAGAAAGCAGTTATTTTAAATAGTAAAAATAGTTCACAACATTACTGCTTTTGCTGTACTTTGGATCAAGTAAATGCAGGCTTGGTGAGCAGAAGAAACATTTAAGAAACATTAAAAATATTACTGTTCAAAAACTGTTGACTGGTAGTTTATATAGATTACAGAAATGTTATATATATATAACGTCACCGCCCCTGCAACATTTACTCTTTGCTTCAGCAATATCAAGCAGCCATTTCATTCTTGACCCACTAGGTGGCGCACTTTCCCAGTATTTAGCGCACGATGAAGTCACAGGTTCTGCATTACACGCCATCCTTCACTCTTAAGGAATGACATAGCTAGGAATTAGACATCCCCATGTTGTACATCCCCAGTGAAGTAAAATATCTCGTCACGTAAGACACAAATGTTTTTGTCATTCATTCACAAAGGCAGCCACATAAGGTTTAGTGAACAACTGCAAGAAAGCGAGAATATATATATAATTATTATTAATTTTTTTTCATAGTTCACTGCAGTAGCCTACTAATGCCTCAGTTTGTAAAGTTCAGGTAAGGAAAACATTCTCTATTTTTTCAAATCAAGATTTTAACGTTTTTGTATTACGTTTCTAAACGTGAAAACGAGAAAGTGTTTCACTGCAGTGAATATTCTGAATATTAAACTTTCTCATGACTGTTTAATGATGAGCAGGCAAAACCCAGACTATAACTAGATGAATGATTATTCATATCAATGGATGTATTATTAATTTTATGTTTTATTATCACTACACTATGTGTTTTTTTTCATATCAATAACTCTTTATTTTATTTTTTATTTTAATAACAATAATTCCTTACATTTATATATCGCTTTTCTGGGCACTCAAAGTGTTTTACATAGAAGGGGGGAATCTCCTCAACCATCACCAGTGTGCAGCATCCACCTGGATGATGCGACGGCAGCCATATTGCGCCAGAAGGCCCACCACACACCAGCTTACTGGTGGAGAGGAGACAGAGTGATGAAGCCACTCAGCAGATATGGGGATGGTTAGGAGGCTGTGATGGTCAGAGGCCAATGAGCGAATTTGGCCAGGATGCCGGGGTTACACCCCTACTTTTTTTCGAAAGACATCCTGGGATTTTTAATTCCCACAGATAGTCAGGACCTCAGTTTAACGTCTCATCCGAAAGACGGTGCTTTTTGACAGTATAGTGTCCACGTCACTATATTGGGGCATTAGGACCCACACAGACCACAGGGTGAGCACCCCCTGCTGGCCTCACTAACACTTCTTCCAGCAGCAACCCAGTTTTCCCAGGAGGTCTCCCATCCAGGTACTGACTAGGCTCAACCCTGCTTAGCGTCAGTGGGCAACCAGTCTTGGGCTGCAGGGTGATATGGCTGCTGACAAAATACAAATACATTCACTAACAAGCTAAACAGGAAAAAACAAGGCAAACTCAAAGATGTGTCAAAGTCTGAGACCTTCACTGCCACCATCCATCTATCCATCCATCTCTCTCTCTGGTCACAGGGGACTGATTAAATGGTTGTGTGTGTGAAGAGCTGAGACAGGCGAACAGGGTGCTTTAATGAATGCTCCGTAATCATATTAGCTAGCACTTCACCATAAAGCAGAGGGAGCAAATCACCACCAACACATAATGGACTTCAGAAACCTCATCAAACACAAAGAGGGAGGCAGGAAGGGATAGATATGAATTCGATTGATTCCCATCGTCTTAGTACATACTGTATACCTCTAAGACAAACACACACACAGACATGCACATTGACACACACACACACACACACTTCCGCCTTTTAGAAGAGATGTCACCTTTCAAATATAGTTCTGCTCATTAGATTGTATACACTTTGAGATATAAAATGACTTATCATTTCCAAACAGAAGCATGATCAAAAAAATTGCATTTTGTTTTTTAGTACTGCCTCGAGGAACCTGCATAACAGATTTTTACACATATTGTCTACCAGGCAAATTTAACTCAAATTACACAAATTATTCTGTTCAAAAGTTTAAATACCCTCGGTTCATTAACATCCTCAGCCATCAATGACTGTTTGCAGGCATTTATAATAGCTGAATCCTTCAGTTGTTTTGAGTAGCAAATCTTTCAACAACATGAAGTAATTGTGAATAGAATTTAAATGTGCAGAAATACTAAAGTGGAGGTTTTTGAACGGTGAGCAGATTTTTTACTTCGATCCAGGGACGTTATCACTATCACAATAGGAAACAACACATGATATTAAGACTCATGGGATACATACTTTTGAACTGGATAATTAGTGTATCAATTATTTTGTCTAACAGTTTCCAGGACATTCATATTGCTTGTTAATATATTGCAAATTCTGCCATAAAAAATTATGAATACAACTGTAATTGTTCAGATAATCAAATGATGAGAAATGATTAAACCCCAATTAACAGAATAATCAGTGTAATTTATTTAAACTAAATATGTCTAATTGCTTCCATACGACAAAACACAATTAAACTTAATTTACACTGGGCATCACATTTTGTTTCTTTGCCGCCTGAAATGAAGACGGACACAGTTTTTGTTTACTTATAACATCCAGTGAAAGATAAACACCAACTTTTCAAAAAAAAAAAAAACAGAAGACTTGAAAATAAATTGGAATGATCACCCCCTTGTGTCAGTATTTTGTTGAACCACCTTTAATTACAGCATTTAGTCTGTTTGGATATGTCTCTACTAACTTGTTATCTTTCACATTGGATGTTATAATTGCACTGAGTAATACAGCGGATAAACAAAAACTGTCCCATCTTCATTTCAGCTGCAAGCAACAGAATGTGATTCTTAAAGGGGTGATTAATTTTTCTAATCCCCTGTAAACTGCATAATATAAATAATTTAAAAAATTATGCAAGGCCTACAACGTACGTAGAGTGCAAGTAAATCAAATGATAAAACCAAAAGTACCAACACTATGAGATTGACTTTATATAGTTTATTTACAAGTTTTCATTTCTTGTTAAAGACCACCACCACAAAAAAGAATTACTTGCTAATAATGAAAATAATAATAATTAATAAAAATATACAAACGCAAAAAAATCTACTTAATTCTTTCCATATAAACATTATCAAATGTTTGATACACACACCACACCACACAGTTTTTGTTTTTGTGAAAGTGGGGACATCCTAAGGCGTAATGGTTTTTATACTGTACAAGCCGTATATTCTATTGCCCTACACCAAACCTACCCCAAAACCTACCCCTCACAGGAAACTTTGTGCTATTTCAGATTTTCAATACACGCCATTCTGTGTGATTTATAAGCGTTTTGTAAGTGGGGACATGGGGTAATGTCCTGAAAGGTCACCTTCTCCTTGTAATACCTCTGTTTTACCTTTGTCATTATACAAATGTATGTCCCCATTTGTCACAAAAACACACACACACAACACACACACAAAAACACACACACACGCAAGTATATTATAAAAGGTCTATTAACAGGTTATGCAGAAATGAGACTAACTTTATACATTTAAAAGTTGAAAAAAAAAAGACTGTATATCCTATATATATTCCTTATAAAACCAAAGGTCTCTTTGCTAAAGTTCAAGTAAAAAATATCCTTGTATTGTTCCTTACGGATTTTATTTTATTTTATTAATATTCCACTTAGCAATCACACACAGAAATTCCCTAATGTTTCTGTAAAGCAGTGGAGACACAGTTATAAAGATGATATGCCGTTGTTTATGAGGGAGCCACATCCAAAGGCAGCTGGAAGAGTGTTCAGAGGGAAACACAATCCGGACAGAGAGGAAAAGTGGTACGTATGCAGTTTGTCAGAGATCCTGGTCTTTTCACCGCGGTGGTGTGTGTGTGTGTGTGCGTTTGGTTTTAGGGAGTTCTCTCTCCTGATCTATTTTGGGGCACCACCTTAGTAAGCACAACTGAGTCTGTAGAGACACATCACACAAGCACTAAGTGTCTCTCTCACACAGACACACACACACACACACTCTCTCTTTCTCACAACAGTGTGTAATATTGCTAAACTTGAGCTGTGGCCACACGTCAGTTGGGAAAATACTTGCATTTTCATTTACACTTAGACAACAAACCGGGCTTAAGCAGGGGTTTATAATGTTTAATTTAGTCTGGACTATGGATGGTGACAAACTGTTTTCTATGTGACAAGACAAAAGAAAAAGCCACGGGCAGAGTCAGTTTGTGATTGAGAAACAAGAACAGGCCAATTGACTTTCAGTGAGGAGAACAAATCTAAATCACTCACTCATACAGTGTGACAAATATACCCACTGTTACTCAGATTAATCGTGATTAATTCCGCAATACTGTCGGCTTTTGCAGAAACCACTTAGTGTCAAAAGCAGTACAATCCTGTTTGCAGTCAGACAGGAGTATAAAATAAGAGGACTGGGCATTTCCTGGACGAAGTCATCAAATAATCAATGTCTGAAAGGGTCAGTGTTTGATTGGAGAAATGCAAGCTCCAGTGTTCACATTTTTGGGACGGCACTGTAAAATACCAACGTTTAGGCCTATCTTCTACAGATATGCCTGCAGAGGTCTGTATAAAAATATGAAAACCTTAAAATGCGTTTAAAGGTGATGTATTCACTATAAAATCAACCCATTACTTCATGAACCCTCAGAATAGGTTCATTATATGTAGGTAAGGGATAATGTACAGTTAGTTGGTCAGACCAATAAACAGGCTAACAAGGTTTATTTTGTGATAATGTCCAAATGGACCTTCCATGTTCTCCAAGGAATCGTGGTTTGGTAGCGTCAGCAGTAGATGCCCAGATTACAGCAAGAAAAAAGCATCTTTCCACATTAGCTGCCATTCAAATGAAATAAAACATATACGTTGGCAACATATTAATTTATATCAACTAATATCAACCTTTGAACTAGTTTTTCTAGTTCTTACCTAGGAATTCAAGTATTTAACATCATTTGTAATGAAGCTGAAATTACACTGACCTGTGGGTCATTCATTTACCATTATTTAACAGCCTCAGAGCTTACTAGGTCAACGTTGAAATATGTTTTATGTACTTAAAAAAATCAAGTCGTTTGTGTAAACGGCAATTTATATATATATATATGATATATGTATATACTGCTCAAAAGTTTGGGATCAGTAAGACTTGTAATGTTTTTTTAAGGAGTTTCTTATGCTCATCAAGGCTGTATTTGTTTGATCAAAAATACAGAAAAAAGCTGTAATCTTGCCAAATGTTATTACAATATACAATAATGGTTTCTATTTTAATATACTTTTAAAATATAATATATTCCTGTGATATTAAAGCTGAATTCCATCAGCCATTACTCCATAAAGTGTCACATGATCCTTAAGAAATCATTCTCGAAATAGGCTACTTAATACCAATGCTAATGATATGAACAAACTCGTATATTTAAATAAAAACACCACAAATTAATTCCAAAATTGCAGGTCACTTTCAACAGATCATCACCCCCAGTAGACAATAGCGACTTCTCGCGATAGTTCATGATTTTCCAATAGCGAAGAAGTATGGGATGATATTAGACTCAAAATGATTAATAGATGCACGCACAATTATCCATGTGCAACATACATTTTATGCATGTATCTTACTAACCACAAACAAATGTCTTTCAATTTGAGTCTGTAATTCGGGATTAAATTATTGTGCAGCGATTTGTACAAATACAGATAGGTTTGCGAATAGAAATGTTCTGTTCTGCATTAATATATTATAAATTGCTCGTGCAAAAAGGAACCCATGCATTTGTGAATCAGGTGACACGCGTGCATTTATCGGCTTCTTGTTCGAGTCGATCTTGTTCGGTTCATTTGGATTTTGAGACTTCATTTTCGCAGTTTACAGCATTTCACATCCCCCACACACACAACTACCAACAAACAAGGCCCTGTGCAATTCATTAATGTGTACACGATTTGAAAAATTTGAAACAAATGCTTTTCAACTAGTGTCGGCAGAATTAAGAATTACATTAATGTGCAGAGTTTAAAGTCATTTTGTGAGTATAAATGTTCTACTTTATATTAAAATGTCTTAATTTCCGCCTGCAAAAAGGAATCCGTGCATGTGTGGATCAGGTGGCACGCGTGCATTTATTGATTTCTTGTTCGAGTCGATCCTGTTCGGTTCATTTGGATTATGAGACTTACTTTCCGCGGCTTTTAACATCGACGATCCACACGCAACTGGCTTTCACTGAAAGGCAAGGCAGGCAGCTACCACTAGGTGGCAGTCGCAGTACAGAGCTGGCATGTGCCTGCCTACTTGCCTGGTTTGAGGTGATAAAAGACATTCATTGTTCGCATTCTCCCGAAGAACCTGTAAAACATCTAGGAAAATGGATAATGCCATTTTAAACCAACAAGCTGGTTGGGTAAGTAAAACAAATATCCTAACTACATAACTGGATGATAAATCTTTAAGCTTACTTGACTCATACTCGTAATGAAGTTAATGTTTACCTTCTTCGTGTAACATGTATTACATTTATAAACATGGTCTAATTTAATGGTAATCAATTTTTTTTTTTTTTTATAATTTTTTATTTAATTATTTAGATTACTACATGACCACATTCTGGAGAGATTACTTACACGGGTTACACATGCTCTTCAGCAACCCCAGCTTGACATAGACTATTTGGAATTTGTATGTAGGCAGGAAGTAGTATTTATTGATGCTGTGGCACAGCATGTGCATGTGTCTCAGGACGTGACTGAAAGATTAACTGAACTACATAATGCAATCCAGAATCACAGACGCTCACAAATTTCACATTCAGTTGTTCAGGTGGAAGGACAAAGTGCAAGTGGGCGTCCAAGGATTGTAGTGCCTACAGATCACATTGCCTATCTTCTGGAGATTGGACTCCCTGTAATAACTATTTCACATTTGCTGGGTGTTTCCCGGGCTACACTCTTTAGGAGAATGGCTGAAAACAATCTATCAGTTAGGGGACTGTATAGTACCTGCATTGATGCAGAACTTGATGGACTTGTTTCCCAAATCAAAGAAAGAATGCCACATGCAGGCTACAGATTGATTAAAGGAAGGTCATCGAGTGCAGTGGAACAGAGTAAAAGCAGCAATGCACCGAGTGGATAGTCTTGGGATTCTCACAAGAATGACTCAGTTGGGATGTGTCATCAGACGAACATACTCAGTGCCATGCCCAAAGTACTTCGTACATATAGACACAAATCATAAGCTTATCAGGTAACCTGAGTATTCTCATAACAGTAAATGGAATATGCTCAATAGACTTGAATGTCTGTTTTAATGATATTTATAACATTATACAAGAGTTTACAATTCAAAAGCATTGTTTTTCTACAGGTACAATATAGTGATCTTTTTTTGTAATTGATGGTTTTTCACGCAAGGTGAGAAAGCATACACAGCAAAAGCTATTTCAACCACACTTTCGATCTAAAAGTACAGTACATACTGGATATTAAAGTGCTTCTGGCATTTGTATAGATAATGTACCTGAGAGCTGCAGACAACAACCGATCTGACACAGCCCTACTTTTCTTCAGTCAGGCTGTTGAGGAATTTGGATACCCACTGAAGTAATACTAATTTTTTCTTTTACAATCAAATAATATATATATATATATTACATTATTTCCCATGCACTAGTAAGTCAAAAACATTGTAAGTTTAATACATTAAGTTTGACATAATATTAATTAAATTTTATTAATATTCTTTTAATGAGATTTTTAAAAAAAACTCTTCATTTTATATTTTAAATTCCAAACAACTAGGGTGTTTGGCAATAAATAAATATATTTGACTGTTTAGAGTGCGAGCTGATCAGGGAGGAGAGAATGTCGGAGTGGCTCGTCTGATGTTTTCTGTACGTGGGCCAGACAGCAACTGCTTTATAGCAGGCAAAAGTGTGCACAATCAGAGGCAAGATAGATTCATCTAAGATCATTTAAATGTCTAATAGACCTTGAATTACTACTTGAAAGACTTGTAATGTAATAATGTAATTTTTGTTTGTAATTTGTTTTTTTTTTAATTAAGAGTTGAGAGGCTGTGGCGTGATCTCTGGATGGGAGTCACCAGTGTGTTTTACCAAATCTTGCACACACTAGAGGAACAGGGCATGCTAGATTTGAGCAGCAGTCTTCACCTGTTGTGCTGCCATTACGTGTTTTTGCCCCGACTGCAAGCCAATCTCAGTTTGTTCCGTGACCAACTGTGGGGGGCTGGTCAGATGGAACATCCCATTGCCAACCCAGAGGTACTGAAGCAGTTGCACATAAAAAATTTTTTTTTTAATCCAAATGTTACAAACCACAATGATTGTAATAATTAAATCAACTATTATTAATATAATTGTTTGGAATAACACAGTGAATCTTTCCCTGTTTGTTTAATTTCAGGAGATGACCATTCCTTACATCGACTGGGAGGACAGTGGGTATGTTGTGGATCCACAAGCTGTGGTGAATGTTCCACAGTTTGACAGCCCTCCAACTCCTGAACAAGTGGAGCAGCTGAGAGAACATATTAATCCTCTACAACCCTCGCAGTCCAATGGCATGGACATTTTTTTGAGTACAGTTCAATATTTGCTGCTTTTTAGTTTATTTTCTAACAATTATACCATTTTTATTTTACCAGCAGATGTCATTTAATCAAAATAAATAAAATGGAGTTATTGGATAAGATTTTTATTGACCATAATCACAGTGAACATCAAGTCCTCATATAAAACCTTTACTGCACAAGGCCAGACAAGGGTCATGCAGTGCCCAAGTAGAATTCTGTTGAACTACAAAATGTAAAACCAAAAAGTGTGTGAACAGCCCAAATTAGACATTTCAGTGCGAAGAAGTGCAATAACAATGATAATACTGACATATTTAATAACAGTAACAAGCAACATTCTCATTCTAACATCTAAACAAGGCCAAAACCACTCTCCACAGACTGCAGACATACCAACATGTCAGCTGTGATAGCGGAGATGGAGGTATAGTGATCTGGCAGGCAAATGCGCTCTTGACAAGTGTATGCCTTTGGTAACTGGTTTGGTACACTGGACTGAACAACCTCCAGCTTGAGGATGCATGGCGCAACTTCCCATCCAACCCAGAATTTGAGAAGTGTCCTCAGGTTGCTGGGTGATGCTATGACAAACAAGAGAAAGATAAATATATATATAGAGCAAGTTTATTGTGCATGTTCCATTTAACAGAAAACTTTAAAAAATCTTTATAGTACATCCTTATAATACAAAAGATTACTCACTGTCCGCAAAGGTCTGAAAAGGCCTGTAACAAGATTGTTGCTCAGGCCTGTATGTCGAACTCAGCATCATGTCGTCGTTTTGGGTCTTCTTATGCGTGTTGCCCTGGGGATGCTTGCAGGATCATCGTAATTCAAAACAAATTATATATATATATATATTATTTATATATATATATATGGGCCATTCTAAAGAATTGGTGCAAACTGCTGTGCCACAACCAAAAAAACACATTTAAAAAGCAAGTATTCAAATCAAGATCTTTCTACTATCTATTGAAACCCAGAATACCATTTAAAATATCCGCAAGCCTAAATTTATAAAAATCATTATTTATTGGGTACTTTCAATTGGGAGGTGGCTGTCCCGAACCCTAACCCCTAAATTTAAAATTATGAAAATTATATTGAAATAATTTTCGTAATTTTTTCCATTGTTGTTTTTAAAAGTATCTTTTTGATTCTTTTAAAAAGTGATTTTCAAAAAAAAATAAAAATTACATTTTCTTTGTAAACTTTTTTTGTAAACGACCGAAACATGTCATCATCGTTTTGGTAGTGACAAAAAAAGGGAACACATAACCCTCATATATTTCACTAATGAAACATGGGATGTTTTGTCAAAAATAAAGTATACTGAATTATTAACTAAGATGTTTTTGGTTCAATGTATATTCAATGTAATTATTCCTTAAATTTGAAATCAGTATGATCAACTTATTGCCTTTTACAAAGAAAAATCTGATTCAAAATACAACAAACCTCATGAATTACATTTGAAATATTGTTAAAAATTTAATTGTAATTGTTTTACCTAAAAAAATTAATAAAATAGCAAAAAATATATTTACAATGTAGATTTAAGCAAAATCTTAATAGGTCAATATAATCCTTCTAATTATTATTACTGTGTTTACTGTTTTAGTTCCATGGTACAACTTGAAATGTGCACCATCTGTAGAATGTATATATATATATATATATATACACACACTCACACATTCTTGCACATTTTGACAATTTACCTCAGGTGTGATTTCAACTTCGCTTTCTCTCGGGAACAGCAGGGTAACACATCTGGTCTGAAGCTGATAAGTGGCCAAACACCAGTGTCCTTCAATCCCTTTTTTAATTGTTTTAGTTGAGCACTAACTCGGCCAAGGACCTGTACATTAAAACCAGTTGCAGCAATCAGGAAATGGATAAAGATTTTCAGTATTATAAAAATAATAAATGTAATGTACTGCTGTTTGAAAACATTATAAGTAGAATTAATCTGTATAATGAAATAGAAGATTATTTGATGAAGTTTGTAGTATTGAGGAGGACAGAAAAATTAGAAACAAAAGAAGACACATAGAATATATTACAGCATGACTGAGAAGCTGTTGGAAGAGCAGCATTTTGTTGGTCCTCTTGTTTGGCACTGCAAAGTAAAAGTCCAAACACAGGTTGGACACTTGTGAGGTCTCTTCCTCGGTCCATTCATCTTTCAGCAGCTATAAGATACAGGCATTATTAAGTGCACAGAAGTAGCAGCTATTTTTAGCATGTCTATGTTTAATCAGAAAACACAAAACTGTTAAAAGACCTAGTTAATTTTCAGTACTTACTAGACGAATCGTCTCCCTTTGTTCAATGTCTGGGCAATCCTCTAAACAGAGATTTGTGGTGGCTGTGTCCTTTGTGCCACCTGTCAATGAATGTATTATTGCCAGGCTTAGGCCTGATAAAGCAGGACCTTGATTGATTAACGAGTGGCCAATCATTCTTCCAGCCATGACAAAAAGTTCACTCTCAACAAGTACGGCTGACGCAGTAGGCAAAAGGTGGTCCATTTCCCCCTCAAACAGAGTGGTTTCTGCTGCATTTCCTGATAAAAAGAATACATTACAACTAGAAAATTACAGTCCATAACAACTTGGCTTGTAAATATAAATATTTTATATAATATAAAAAGCTTGAATTTCGAGAGTTAGGTTTTACAGTAACACTTTACAATAAGGTCTCATTAGTTCCATCGTGTTAATGTTAGTTTATAAAAATACAGCTGTTCATTGTTAGTTTACAGTGCATTAACTAATGTTAACTTTTGATATTTAATAATGCTGAAATTAACAACTAAAGTAACTAATGAAACCTTATTTTTAATTGTTACTGGTTTTACAGCTGAGCAGAAAATTGACAGATAGATTGTTAGATAATGTTGCATCTGATTGATATAGCAATGCTAGATAATTCTTGATTCATATTAGAGTTAAATTAGATTAGCTGTTTACTGAACCTTGTTCAGGCCCTTAGATGGTCAGGCCATCAAAAAAAAAACAATCAACTCTGTATGAGAATGCTAAAATGGCAGTTAAATAAATATACTTCTTCACATTACTGTATACATAGTCCTGTAAATTTGCTAATTATGTGATGACTGCATTAGCAATATACCATACCATAGTTCAGTTTAAATCCATGCTTTAATTTAGCAATGGCTGTTGACAGAATATGTCTAGTCACACCAATGCCAATTGCAGCATCCCCTAAAAAAGACAAAGTATCCAGAGAATTAAATAAATAAACAAACAAACAATGATTCAACTTATTTCTATTTAAATTTTACCATTTAAAAAAAACAAAAACAAAGATTCACTTAAGTAATACTGGTTTATGTTGACTTATTACCTACAGTTTCAGCAGAGGTTCAGCATCATGCATCAATGTTATTGTAAAAATAAATGCTAAATAAATACTTTTTGTCCACAGTCTGGATCTGAACTCCTTTAATTTTGATTTAGGAAATGTTGACATCACACTGCCCTCCAAACATTTCAATACCTTTTAGCATTTAAAAAAATAAATAATACTAATTACAACAAAAAAATAATCACTGAGGGCATTTTTATAGGTGTCATGTTTATATGTATTGTTTTCATGGACTTTTAGTATGTTTCTCTTTGTGTGATGTTCCCTCTTGATCTTTGGTTGCCATGGTAATTCATTGTATGATTAATTAGTGCACACCTGTCTGTATTTTAGTTTATCTTATGTACAGATGCATCTAAAAAAATTTGAATATTGTGAAAAAGTAATTTTCTTTTGTAACTTATTTAAAAAACTGATACTTTCATATATTCTAGATTCATTACAAGTAAAACATTTCAAAAGTTTTTTTATTTTAATTTTGATGATTAGAGCTTACAGCTCATTAAAAGGTCCCAAAATCCAGCATAATATATCAAAATATTAGAATATTTACATTTGAGTTCATCAAATGACCATCCCTACAGTATAAATTCCGGGTATCTCTTGTTCTTTGAAATCACAATAATGGGGAAGACTGCTGACTTGGCAATGGTCCAGAAGACGATCATTGACACGGTTGGGGTTCCAAGTGAACCGTACCGTTACCAAAACGTGACGTGTAAACTCTGCTGATCACGGATTGGCCGGAGAGAATCGTCACTACCTGCGTCACTGAACTTGCGACACAAACGCAACCGAACCGCTAGATTTAAATCAGCACAGCCAGCGAAGGATCGAACTCAACTGTTTTGAACGAGCGCACCTTTTTTAACAATCAAAAAGTGTCTGTTTCGTTGTCTGTTGTACAGATGTTCCTCTCGTTGATAGCCTAGGAGTGGATCCAGCGAGAGCTTGATGGGGTGACGCGGAATGAAAACGTTTTTCAGGAGTCGCGGCAGTAGAGCCGGCGCAACTATAACCACATGTGAATAATCCCGCCCACTCTAAAGCTGTAATGAACTGCAGTGGAAACGCAAACCGAGCCATGCCGTGCCGTACTGAGCCGGCCGAGCCGTACTGTGCCATGCAGTGGAAAAGCGCCATAAGTCACAGAAGGTCATTACTTCACCGAGTGCTGTATCAAAGCATATTAAATACAAAGTTGACTGGAAGGAAGAAATTGAGTAGGAAAAGGTCATCAACAGGAATGACCGCAAGCTTGAGAACACTGTCAACAAAGCCGATTCAAACACTTGGGAAAGCTTCACAAGGAGTGAACTGAAGCTGGATTCAATGTACCAAGAGTCACCACGCTCAGATGTCTTCAGGAAAAGTGCTACCAAGCCACTTCTGAAACAGAAACCATGTCAGAAGCATCTTACCTGGGCTACGGAGAAAACATGGACTGTGCTCATGGTCCAAAGTCCTCGTTTCAGATAAAATAAATTTAGCATTTTCATTTGGCAAGAGAGTAATCCAAAACAGGTGTGGTCGATCGATGGCTAACAATATCCAGAGGGCTTGACAAGAGGGGTAATCCGATAACACAAGCAAAAATTCAGGCGAGGGTCAAACAGAGTCCAAACAGAGCAGGGCAAAATAATAATCCAAAGACAGGCAAGATATCTGAAAACACGACTAGACTAAACAGACAAGACTAGACAGGACTTGAATAAACCAGAATCTCAGGACTGGCTCCGTAAAGTAGCTATCACTTGGAGAGCAATAAATGCAATACAATACTCTGCAGTTTGAGAAGGATCTGAGTGGGTGTAATATAGTGTGTGTGTGTGTGTGTGTGAGATTGACTGCAGGTGAGTCCAATCAGTGCAATGGAACATGGGAAATGTAGTCCATGGTGACGTTACCAGTCCTTTGTGGGTTGAAAGCAATATAATAAGTGCGCCTCTGGTGGTAATCGACCGATTCGTGACATATATATGAAAAAAGGTTATATATATTTTGGTGTCTGCAACCCACACACACACACTACAACAGCAACAACGCTTAAGCATCAACAGCACTTGATGATCTGACTGATGACTTCGCCTCAAGAAAAAGCAAGTAAATTAAAGATGATACCAAGATTTTTTTATTTTATAGAAATATTTATATACTGAGAATGTAAAATATAATTTTCATGGTAGAAGATGCTTTATCGACTGCATAAGAACAGAGATGTTGCTGTTTCAGAGATTATATTTTTCAGAAAAAAAGTACAGTACCTTAAGATAGTGAGGTTATTATAGTTTGCAATAATAGTTTTACTTCTTTTCAGCAATGATTTTGATATTTACAGTTTAATCTTTATTTTACAGACATATTTTTTTAGTTTTTAAAAAATAAAATGCTGGATTCAAAACTTAATTTAACTTTAATTTATTCACAAAAGCAAGAGGAGATCTAATCACATCACAAAATCTCACGTGACTAATCACACTAGAGCCACTGAATATATAACATATAGGCCTAACTATCATAATTGCCAATATACAAGAATTATTTTGAACTGATGTCAATGAAGAAAGATGCTTTTTGGGCCCAGATG
>JADLZN010001564.1:0-34655 GCA_018155175.1 Sinocyclocheilus anophthalmus | reverse complement strand
TAAGTCACAGAAGGTCATTACTTCACAGAGTGCTGTATCAAAGCATAATAAATGCAAAGTTGACTGGAAGAAATTGGCTAGGAAAAGGTGCACAAGGGCAAGAAAAATGCAAGGGATTACCGCTTAAGCTTCGACAGAAGCTACTTTCAAGCAAAGCGATTGCAAACACTTGGGAGAGCTTCACAAGAGTGGAACTGAGATGGAGTCAGTGCAAATCAAGGAGTCACGCATGCTGCTACTACGTCGATTCCGGAAAAGAGCTGGCCAAGGACCATCTTCTCGAAACAGATTAACAATTCAGAAATCGCATCTTACTGGAGCTACGGAGTGATAAAATAAAAGACCATAGCCACTGGACTGTTTTGCTCAGTGGTCCAAAGTCCTCTTTTCAGATAAAAGTAAATTTAGCATTTCATTTGGAAATCAAGGTAGAGGCACAGAATTCAAGCTGTTTGAAGTCCAGTGTGAAGTTACCGAAGTCAGTGATGATTTGGGGTGCATGCCGTGACGTCTGCTGGTGTTGCTTGGACCATTGATGTTTTTATATCAAAGTCAGAGTCAATAGGCATGCATGCCAGTACTATCCAGGCAGATTTTGGAAGCACTTATGTTTCCAATCATGCTAGTCGCGAGATGCTTTATGGAGATGCTAGATTGTCGCTTATCGGGCAGTCAGGACACATTAGCACACTGCCGCACAGTAGCTGCCCAAACAAACCACTATCCAATGATTATTACTGTGCTGTGTATGGCGCAGCCAACATGCCTGACCTGTAAGCCCATATGGAATCTATTGGATATTTTCAAAAGAAAGATGAGAAGCAGTGGATCCGAGCTGAAGCTCAATAGTTTCTCAGCAGAGCCACAGGCTGATCGCTTCATTCACTAGCTAGTGGTGGATCGTGGAAGGGAACGCAGTGGTCCTCACTGATATGCTGGAGTTTGTGCTAAGGAGCCTGGCCGGCGGGCAATTTCAAAAAAAACAATTGTAACTGAGTTCAGAAATCAACATACTTTAAAGAACGTGAACTTTTCTGTTATGCAAATCCTTTTTTGATTGATCTTATAGGAAATATTCTAAGAATCTTGAGATGTCTAGATTTTTGACATTCATCGAGGCTGTAAGTCTCGGTAATGCATCAAATATAGAAATGGCAAAAAGCATTTACTGGGGGGTTTGTAAAATGTTTGAAATGTTTCTTAGCATGTAGATGAAGTCATAGAATTATTACAGTTTCACTTTTTGAATAGTTAAGGCAAAAAGCTAAACTTTTTACCACGATGATTCAATTTATTTGATTTTAGAGTGTCAGGCTGTATTACTAAGTCCTCAGTTTCCTTAGCCTCATGGTTTGGTGTCATTTGTGTAGTTCACGATCTTATGTTGTACCTTCCTGGGCGTTGATTACTGCTTTTGTTTTATTGAGGTATAAACTACATTATTTGAGACAACGTTCATTCCATGGGGGGGGGGGGGGGGTTTGTGGAGGCATCCCCTTGAGCAATGGCATCTAAAATCAGTGTCTTGATTCAGTGCTTGTCCACCGGCGACTGTGTGTATTGTCATCTTTTATTTTATGCACGTATATGGTGTTATCTAACTCATTCTAAAATGATACACATCAACTGTTCTTTTATGATAGTGATAACCTTTGATCGTTACAGCGAAATGGAGCATGGCGCACTGGATGCTATTGAGTAGTCTCGCCGTGGAGTTGCTTGTAAAGAAAATGAAAATTGAGGTTGATGCCTGTTCGCGTTCTTGGTCATCCTATCCGCAGTGGCATCCTAGAGTGACAGGGAAAAGTGATGGCTGCTGCCTTTATTTAGCGCTCGTTCACGCAATTGCTAGGGAAAGTAAGCTGTACAAGCCTTCTGAGATGGTACTATTCTCGCACTGGTACTTACCATTACTGGTAAAAAAAACAAAAAAGAACATGTTAGAATCATATTTCACTGGTCAAATTTAAGCGTCTGCAGTCCCCCTGTTAGAGTGCCTTTTTTTTTAGCTGTAAAAATCTGGGGGGAAAAAATTGTATTTAATGAGCGAGTACATCATGAATTCATTTTCCAAACTATGTTTTTGTCTTATCCTGAATCTCTATGGTACACCTATAATAAGTATTTATATTCTGAATATTTTAGACTGGTTTGAGTCATGCCACTGTGGAGTAACACACTGCACGACTCATCACAGACATAAACAGAGAGAAGTAGCTCCGGCTACAATATTCTTCCGCAAGACGCATGCAGTTTTGTTTATTAACCGCTAGATTGTTACAAAAGTTACAGACTGCAGCTTTAAATAGACAATAACTTGGCAACCATAAAGTTGGAACCCATGAGATAAATATGTGATAAATATGTGCCCTATTTCAGTAAAAAAGAATTGTAAAGTTTTATGTAAGATCGAGTTTCATTTTATTCGATTTGTATGAGCGCAGTAGCACTGAGATGACCTCAAGCTGTAAAAGTCTCAGAACTTTTGATTTTATGCACTGTAAACATTTGTACACTTATTTTCCACCAATACATGCATACAACTATTTTCACTCATGTACATCAATAAAATACCATGCAATAAAATGTAGTTATTAATTACTTTTAAAAATGTATAACCATAACTGTTGACATTCCCAATTGCATAATTCACCTTCTGTTGCTGGTCTTGAAAGAGAGGTAGCTGCAGATGATGGCCCTGGCTGCTCCATGTCATCTTCCAAAACTCTGTCATCATTACTGTATGATCTTAGATCAATAGAGAATATAAAATATTTACCTTATAAATAACACTGATGCAGTTATAAACATTTAATATTGTTAAACATTTGGCCCTTGTTGTTGTGCTATGCACCATCCAAGTTCAGCTCTCAAGCATTTAGTACTATGGGTCATAGCAGCCTTCTTGAAACAACTGAATTCATGCTTACTTTTGTTTGTAATGTCAGGTATAGCCTGACATAGAATTACATCTTGACTGCATAAATGTTTCTCAATTTTAGTGCCAAGCATATATGTCAAAGTTGTCTTTGCATAATTTTAAAAACACAACTTATACCTCTCCGCACACAAACTGCCATGATAAGGCAATACTGACAATGGCAGCTCCTTTTGGCATATAGGGCACATCTGCAAGGACAAGAAAATTTACACAAAAAGTTAGCAGGAAAGTAAGTCTTGTTTTAGATGCAGTAAAATGTGAGAAATAAGCATTACCGCTAAACTGTTTTCAGAAGTATCTCTGGAAGCAATATTTGTGACCTGCTCCTCTAAGTTGTCATCCTCCACAGTGACTAGGTTAGTATATCAATTTTCGCTTTACGTCTGCGTTATTTTAAAATTATATTAACTTTAGTAACATTAGTTACAGACAGTTATTGTCCTTGTTGTGAATGTTTCTTTGTGACATGTACACACAGTCAGTGTGGATCAAAGTCGATAACTAAAAAAATAATAATAATAATTGTGTGTGTAACATGTAATGTATTTTTGCTGCTGTGCCAATGTGGCTATACAAAACTCACAATTAAGGCAGATGTATACACAACTCACATTTGAATTTAGTTTGCACTCCTCAGCATGTAATGCCAACATTTGCAGTGGCATGGTAGTATTACAGGTGACACAGGGCACCTTTGGCATCTTTGCAAATTCAGCTAAATTGTAGGGAAGAGGCTGGGTGTCCATTTCCTCCTGAAGGGGCACCAAAAAAAGGACATTTTTGCCACTGTTTGAGACAGATCGGATTTGCCGACCAGAGTAACCCTCTGTGTCCATGGAGATTAGGGTCATTCTTCTCTGGCCACTTCCTCCTGCAACAGAATTTGTATGTAGATAATGAATGGATCCTAATTGGCAGATAATCTTACCTGAAGTGAACTGAGCTCTTCAAACAAGCTCAAAATCCCCATATTTACCAGTTGCTTTATATAACATCCAACGTCCTTGAAGAGGACGAAGTTTGGCGAACTCTTCCTCCATAAGTGTTACTATCTATAAATGGGTAATACATGAAAAGTCAAACATAAGATTTCAAATGTACACCAGGTAATAAAAAGAATTGGAACATTGCATATAGCTTTTTGAATGCACAAAAACATACAAATATACCAAATCATCAGCCATATAAGCACTTACATCATCATGTTTGCAGTCCTCTGCTATGGTAACTACTTTTTTCCCTAACCCCGCCTGAGCCAGTTCCAGCTCTACAGTAGGCTTCGGGGTTAGGGTTGTGGGTGAAGGAAGAACACAAACTGTGAGGTCTGTAAATTTGATAGGCGGCGCTGCCCGGGTAAACCGCCCTTTTCCTCTCTTCGCCTCGGTTTTTGAACAAAACATGTTTGGAAACTGTCTAAGAAAATGCAAGTAAATAACAGCATTCAGAAGTATGGAGTGGCATTCACAAGTAGCATTGAGTACAGAATGAGTGGTATTACACTATAATTCTAAAGTTATATTGTCAAAATTGTACAAAACATGAACATAACTTTAAATAATTTGTTATAATTGTACCTCTTTAACGCCTGGTTCACTCTTGCAGAAGTTTCATTGATGGTGTTCAAAGGCTGGACTGTGCTGTTGCTAGAGGGAGTAACGGCGCTGAGAGAGGAACGTGGAGGCCTGACAGGTGTTGACACAGGTGTGTTGTGTCCTGCTGACATCTCCCTAGATATGGCACTTACAAGAGCCTGAGCCATACTCTCTACGGTGTTCTATAAAGATGTATACGAATTATACATGTACTTAACAATTTAACACAGAAATATGACACAATGCATTTCAGTGAACTTTCACCCTAAGCCCAGTTTAAAACCACGTTAAGGTGTATAACTTTATATAGTGGTGGCCAAATTTATTAGAACAGTAGTATTTTTACCAGCTAAAAAATGGTTTTAAGTTAGTTATTTCTATCTTTTGCTGTAGTGTGTCAGTATAAAATATCAGTTTACATGACCAAACATTAATTTAGCCATTACCAAACATTAATTTAGTCATTAATTGTAATAACGCAGTGAGATATATGTTAGTGCTGCACACAGAGATCTGATCTGATCATCATCAGTCTGTCTGGAGTCACATGAAGAAACAGAACAAACTGAGACAGACTCAATCCAGAAGAACCGATGCTTCAAGAAACCTCCTGCAGAACTCCTGAGAAACATGGCGTTAACGTTGTGTATCTCGACTGCTCAAAAACTAGATTCAACTCTGATCGGGGGCGTGAGTCGCGTGACGTGACTACTCTATAATATTTATCTTGTAAATAAAGTAACCGAAAAAAACTAAAGATAATTCATATAATAATACATAACGAGCCTGACACAACAAAAAATTGTAATTTGTTGTTTCCCCCCCAACTAGATAAAGTTGAAGACTGCCAGCTCTGTACTGCGACTGCCACCTAGTGGTAGCTGCCTGCTTTGCCTTTCAGTGAAAGCCAGTTGCGTGTGGATCGTCGATGTTAAAAGCCGCGGAAAGTAAGTCTCATAATCCAAATGAACCAAACAGGATCGACTCAAACAAGAAATCAATAAATGCACGCATGCCACCTGATCCACACATGCACGGATTCCTTTTTGCAAATTATTAAATTTTAATAGAAAGTAGAACATTTATACTCACAAAATGACTTTAAACGCTGCACATTAATGTAACTCTTAATTCTGCCGACACTAGTTGAAAAGCATTTGTTTCGGTGTAGTAACGCACATTTACACATTTTTCAAATCGTGTACACGTTAATCAATTGCACTGGGCCTTGTTAGTTGGTAGTTGCGTGTGTGGGGGACGTGAAATGCTGTAAACCATGAAAATTAAGTCTCAAAATCCAAATGAACCGAAAAAGATAGACTCGAACTAGACGTCAATTAATGCACACGTGTCACCTGATCCACATATGCACGGATTCCTTTTTGCACGAGCAATTTATAATATATTAATGTCAGAACAACCATTTTTATTCACAACATTTCTTTATTTGCACAAATCGCTGCACGTCTTTAATCCCGAATTACACATACTCATTGAAAGGCCTTGTTTGTGGGTTAGGAAGATCCATCATAAATGTATGTGTGCACATGGATAATTGTGCGGTGCATCATTAATCCTTTTGAGTCTAATATCTCCCATACTTAACTGTAATCAGTGTGTTTTCGGGAGACAAGACAAAAGTTTCCTTAAAACCTATTTAATCTGCATTCGAAACGAATTAGATACGTTTAATTTTTATTTTGTGTTTGATTGTTAAAACAAAAAATATTAGTTTTTTGTCTCAATAAATTGTGTTAATTATAAATACAGTGGTTAAATAAATAAAAAAAATGTTTTATTGCTTTTTGTTTTAAAAAAAGTTTATAAAAAATTTCAATAATTATCGATACCGAACGATATGAAACATTATATCGTTGAAAATTTTTTTCGCTATATCGCTCAGTCCTAGTTACAATGCTACAAAAACTACAAAACTGTGGTAATGTGATATTGGCCACCACTGGCATAACACAAAGTTTCTTCCATTGTTTGAAGGAGATCCCATGTTAATTTATTATGGTAGTGCAATAGTGATAATACCATTTTTGTAGGAAAAAAAGTGTCTAATTTGACAAAGAAATTAGCTAGGTTTTTGGATTTAAAATATTTTGATAGATTTTAAATGAGAAATATTTAAGATTCTGCACTTTAAGAAAAAACATAATCATTAGGTTTTGTTGATGTCAGCTCCAGTGGCGCTGTAATTAAATGTGTCAATGCAGGTGTTCACACAAACTTCTAACATCACTTGTAATCAATTTGAAAAGAGTAGTTCACTACTGGTCTCAGACTGTTGGATGTTCGATGTGTTTCTTCGTTTCAGGTCACTGAAAATCCATGGAAATGTTTTTTGTGCTCAACTCTTATTTCCATTAAATTCCAGTTTCCAGTTCAGCAAGTCTGAATATCACCATGGTGTCCAGGTGTTGTTGCACCTGCATCTGTTGCGATGTGTCCTTTGCATGCTGTCCTCCTATCATTTGTTTCCAGATGGCCATTTGACTTTCAACTCTTTTGACTTTTATTTGGATGCATAACAAATGCATAATTTGACTACTTAAGGGAATTTTGGACTCTTTTTGAACAAACTGTGTGAAATACCAGCTTACCAGTCACAAAAAAACTAAATGGCAGGAATGCGTAGTTTCACGTTTCGTGCACTTTCTTAGTTTTATTCAGGTTTCTTAGTCTAGGTAATGATAGCTGAGGTCAAAGTCACACTTTAGTGTACCTTTAGAGGAATAGTTCACCCAAAACTGAAAAATTGTTGAATTTACATCAGGCCGTCCAATATGTAGATGAGTTTGTTTCTTCATCAAATAGATTTGGAGAAATTTAGCATTACATCACTTGCTCATCAGCGGATCTTCTGCAGTGAATGGGTGCCGTCAGAATGAGAGTCCAATGGAGCACTTATGAAACATCACATAATCTGCAGTAACAAGTAATCCACACGACTCCAGTCTATCAGTTAATGTCTTGTGAAGCAAAAAGATGCTTGTTTGTAAGAAACAAATCCATAATTTTTAACTTCAAACCGTTGCTTCTGGTCCATAATCCATAAAAACACTTCTTCAAGTGAAAAGGTCCATCCCCTGTTGTCCTCTCACATCAAAATTCACAAACATATTTGTTTAGAACTGTCTTAGACTGGTTTCTCTCAAAAACTGTGCCTGATCTGTGCATATTTCTCTCCTGATTCAGACAAGATGACTTTTTCACTGGAGAAAGCAATTTTATGGATAGAGGACTTGTATTTTAGCAGGAAGCAATGGTTTGAAGTTTAAAAACGTCTTAATGATGAATTTGTTCCTTACAAACACACAGTTTTCAGTTCACAAGATGTTAAAGGTAGGGTAGGCAGTTATTATACAAATTATTACATGTATTATGCAAATACATCCTTTGACAGGCAGGTAGGACAGCCTATCGTAATGTTCGGACCGAATAATCTGATTGGTCGAACATTTTATGGTCCTACGCCTTCCACAGACGATATAAATACATATAAATACTTAGTGATTGCTATCAGGATGTGAAGAGACTTTCAACCAGCATAACAAAAATGTTTTTTAACCAAATCACCTACCCTGCCTTTAATTGATGGTCTGGAGTCTTGCGGATTATTGTGATGTTTTTATCAGCTGTTTGGACTCTCATTCTGACGGTACCCATTCACTGCAGAGGATCCATTGGTGAGCAAGTGATGTAATGCTAAATTTCTCCAAATCTGTTCTGATTAAGAAACAAACTCATCTACATCTTGGATGGCTTGAGGGTGAGACAATTTTCAACAGATTTTCATTTTTGGGTGAACTATTCCTTTCAAGGAGTAATAATGGAAATCTATGATTGATGTTTCTTGAATGACATACACTTAATAAACTTCTGAATGACAAGGAAACTAAAGATGATTCAAGTAAATCTAAATATAGCGGTGGCTTTTTCTGCTGCGTTTGCACAGGCATGATTACTTCATTGTTCCGTAGAGGGTAATATGATTAGTTGTGTAATGTTTCATGTAAAGGAAAAAGATTTTTGTCCTGTTCCTCAGGCTGGAAGTGTCTGAACCGCAGTACTTGATACTGTTCCCTTATGCCTGTCAGACGTTACCACATTTCTGTAATGTCTCTGTTGGCTTTTTTGAGGGGAGGCCGTGATGCACCTCTGCAGTAAGGAGCTCTGTAATGTCTCATATTTACATGTAGGACCATTAAAGAATTCCTCTTCAGCTCTTTAATTTACATGCTCCATTGAAAACCGTTGAACCCTGGCACAATACGGTCTGGATAATTTGCCAGGCCATACAACCTAAACACAGCAGCCATCCAAAACTGTTCTTGGCAATCTGCTACCGACCAGGAATGTTTTGCAGAAGTGTTATTGTTCTTGGGTAGATCCCCGATTTCAGAGTGACTTTTTAATGCCCCTTCGTAGTCATTCAGAACACATCAGGAACACTGACTACCATCATTTTGTTTGTAGAAGTTCACATTTTTGGCATTTCTCTGTCTTTGGAGGTTTCTAGTTCTTTTAGTTTAACGACAACATGAAATCAAAGTTGTGCTTATTTACTTTGTTCGTAAATGTCATTCGTATTATTGTGGACCATTTATCAGTGTTATTGTAAAAGAGAAAAAGGGGGCTTCCTCATAGGAGTCAGTTTCAACGGTGATTTGTCTATTGAACTCAATGAATTTGTTACAAGAGTGCTGGGGGTTTTTTTCATTAATTTACAGATGCAACTTCTTGGAGAGAGTTTTGCTATGCTGTAAATGTGGTTTTTACAGTTTTAAGTTTTCATATTTTAATCAAAATGTCAATATTTTGACATGCAGTATTCATTCATTTTAGTCCTATACTATTATGTGTAAATAAGTTTAGTTCACAATGATGTGCAAAATGACAAACAAATACATTTTAACAAAATATTTGACAATTAAAACATTTATGAAGTCATTAAATATTAAATTGATATTTTAAAAGGGCATAAAAAGGGTTTAATGTGTACAACTACAAATTATGTGTAATAATGAAAACGTTGCTCATGAGTCAGTTTCAGCAGTTATTTGTCTTGAAATTTATTATTGAAGTCAATTCAATTGTTACAAAAGCACCACTTTTTGGATGAATTTAGGTGCAACTTCTTGGAGAGTATTTTACTGTGCTGTAATGTTAATTATGGTTATAGTCAGTCATAGTTTTTATATTTTGATGTAAATGTCCTTTAATCAGTATTTATCATTGTTATAAAAGTACAAATAAGGGTTTCACTTGTACAACTAGATAATGCGTAAGAATGGGAACGTTGCTCATAGGAGTCAGTTTAAGCAGGAATGTACTTGCAATGGTTTTACAGTAATTTTTATAGGTTTATATTTTAGTCATAGTTATATTTTTATGTAAATGTCCATTAAATTGTCAGCATTTTGTTAATTTTAGTCTTAACATTTTTTTTCTTGACTTTTTTTGATCAACAAAAATAGCATTTACAAGATTACAAAATTGATGAAATTACAAAAACATTGTCAAACTCTAACATACTGTAACTTGGTCACCAAGGAGTTTCTGGGGCAATTGTTTTTTATCGGTACTTAGCATATGGGTTAACAATTATTAAATATGTTTTGCTTTGAAATGATACGTGTAGTTGAAAACACTATAGATAAAAGTGAATTGATTATTGCAGTATTGCTGCATCGTGATGTACCAATAATTGTTTATTTACTTGCATTGTACAAATTGCAGTTGGATTATTAGCACACTAAAACACAACATGCAATTTGCACTGTAAAATCCTGTCTGTTAAGTTGTGTTCATGGCTTTTAAATGTACTTGAAGTTCATCCTCTTTACATCACTGCTGCTAAAAATATTAAAACTGAAACTAACTAGTCAACCAGGATAATAGAAACAGTCTACTAGTCTTCAACAACCGACTAGACAACTATTCTAGCATCCTGGACCTTTTCCTTATCCCACTGGTTAAGATAAAGTCCCACCCTACATTCACTATTGAATGTTAAATGCATTGCTAATAGTGTTTCCGGTCATCTACAGGTGGCTCCTCTCTTATAATCTGCACTCATTTCAGGTCGTTCAGTTGTCTCAGATGGAGATGAGAAGGTGTGAATCTCATTAGCTTGTCAGTCTTGTCTTTTACTTCTCGTCTCGTGGGCCTGATCTCTGCAGTGTTGTCAGACGTCTCTGCATGCGCCGTACAGATCGGCGGTGGTCCCGTGGACGTTTGGCGTACGCTAAATTAGCCCCCCTTGTCGGGAGACGGCAGATTGGGTTGTTTTTCCGTCCCTTCGCAGCTCTCAGCACAAGTTGTCTACAAATAAAACTCCAGACTTCTAAATCCCCTGTTTTTCATCCTCACGTCCCCCCTTTGTAATAAAGAGCTATTTCCTGTTAGCCGAGTGAAGAGGGAATACGCGAGAGTGCAGCGTCTGTCCGAGACCGAGCCGGCAGGAAGGGGCTTTTCCCCCGCAATGGCTTTTCCATGTGCTCTTCGAGATGAATGAAGACACATTGTGGAATTAAGGGGAAAAGGGGCTCTGGCTCCTGGCCGCAACTTCAGCTTCCTGCCGCCAAGCAGCTACCGCTGTCAAAGACTGAGACCCTGCACAGTAGCTTCGAAAGATGTGTGTTTTTAGTGTGCAACAGGAGGTAAAGCGGGTACTTTGATAGGAAATTTGTGATAAAACCATATAGACCATGATGTCATTTAACCCGATGTCCTTTTATTTTGGTGATCATGGATGGACAGGAAGTGTTCATAAGCTTGATATCGACACATGACCAGATTGGTTCCAGTAGTATTTAGAAGCTTTAAGATTAGAGCTCAAACTATATCTATCTATCGTCCTGTCTGTCTGTATCTATCTTTCTATCTATTTATCTATCCCGTTCTACTTGTCGTTCTATCCGTTCCATCTATCAATCTAATCTAATCGTTCTATCTGTCTACTAAACTAAAATTAGTTATGTGAATATCTTTGAGTTTTAGTTCTACTTTAAATTTAATTTCAAATTGCAGTTCTTCACCCAGTTTGCAACTTTTTGAATTGAAAATTAAGTCATTCTCAGTTCAATTCTGAATGACACACAGCCCTGGTTTTAATGTTTTCATAGTGTTAAATTTGCCTTTTCAGAAAGTCATTTTGCTATCTGCCCATAGAGGGTGCTGTTTCTGCTATCTGCTTGGTAGTCACACGGCTGAAGTCTTATTTCCAGTGTGCGGTAAGCCATGGATGAGTAATTCTCTTTTGAGGTTTTTCAGAACGGCCCTCTCTCTGGGCTCTAACGTAAAGCTCTAGTGACAGGTAGCGGATCGAGGTCAGGTCTGCTAATCACATCGACTGACTGATTCCAGATTCCGGTCCAGTGACCCACTGAGGAGCTGTCACGAGTGGAGGAAACTTTACATCCTTCACAGTCTTGGTAGAATCAGGCACGTTCCAAAACTTTCGCTGACCTCAGTGGTTGCATGGCAACTGTTTTGTTTTAATTGGGAGGTTTTATTTAGAGACAGATATTTGCATATGTGGTTGGGCTTATAATGCGAGACTCTTGCTGTAGCTAAAGGACATGGGTGAGCATTTGATGGATCTAGTTAGCGATTTCCTCCAGTCCCAAATGATGTCAGAATAATTGCACGTTGAGGAGATTTTGCGGTGTAGAGAGTTTCTTCAGGTGGTCAAATCTCACTCAGGAAGGTAAGGGCTGGCTTTGTCATTTCCACCCAGAGATTTAAGAAAGATTTCAGTCCACGCCGTCTGAAGAAAAGAGCCCTGTTTGCTTTCCCGTACAAAGTAAAACAAACACAACCTGTAATGCTGACTGGTCAGGTGTCCAGATTGCTCCAGAGTTAAGAGGGAGCCCAGCCTCCCCCTCCGGGGATCTGTGCCACCCACTCCTCGGAAATATGAAATCTGACGAAACCGAGACGCGGTGCACATGCCTCGGGGTGAATTTTATTTGCGTTGCTCTCTAAATTTTGGTAATCCCAAAGTTTAATTTTATGATTGGGCCATTTCCAAATGGCAGACTGATGAGTTCCAGATGGGATCTCAAATGATTGCGGTCAATCTGATGGCAAGGAAAAAAGCTTACATTTGAGCAGTTCTGGGCTCTTAAAGTCTAATTTAGGGAAGGGACACTAAAGCTGTAATTTTTTTTTTTTCTGATAAAAGTTGCGATTGCAATTTAAAATGCTTTTTTTTATTTTTTTATTCCAGGTTTACTGTGCTTGTCTGTATAGGGCTGTACAATTTGGCCAAAATGATGCAATTATAAATCAGTATGGCTAAAATAAATACATAAATAATGCAATATTAATATTTCTTTTGTTTTTATTTACTACTACTACTACTAATACAATTAGTATTAGTGTTATTATTAGTACTTCGACTAAAAAACTATTTTAAAAAAATTATAATTTTAAACTCTGAAATGACAATACTAATATTTAATTTTTTAACTTTCAAATGTCAAACCATCAAACCTTTATTTTGATGCAAAGCCACAGAGAGCTGTTAAATTTTCTCTTTGGTCAATAAGTACTTTTTATTACATGTTTGGGAAGATAGTTGGTATATGATGAGTTTCCAAATGCACATTGAGTTGACCCAAACTCAGAGAAGATGCAGAGATGGAGTTTGTGTGGAGCAATGAACCGAGACACTGAAAACACTGGTGGATCTTGAGCTGCTCATGTGTAAATGAACACTGTGCCGTGCTTCACTCTGAAACACGCAGCACGTACATTTATTTAATTAAAATGCAGCCTTTGCGATTTGAAAACCATACTGAAACACATTGCGATTTCAGTTTTATTTCAGTTAATCATGCAGCCCTAGAAGAACCCCATTTACCTCCCCCTTCATTACTATAGGATTGGCAGCCTTTCTATGTCACTACATGTAAAAGTTGCAGCACAGCATGATATGACCCAGTGTTCCTCAGCTGAGGAAAACTGTCTACCTTTACCAATGTTATTTTCTTTTCCTTTGTCTTTCCATTGGAGGCTTCCATTTTGATAGGCACTGAAAGGTTTCAAGACTCTCGGTGGAGGAAGAGATTTTTTATTATCGGCCATCATTATCGCTTTCCCATTGTCTCTGAATACCTGAATATCTGTTCCACTCAGCTCGTATGTACATTTGGAGAGCAGCGACCGTCTACAGAGCACCAAGATTGAAATGGTTGAAAAGGTCCTGGATACTCAAAGCTAATCAAAGCCGTCAACGCACTTCTCCTGGACAATGTTTCTTTCACAAAATTCGGCATCCCAAGCGGACGTGGGGAAGGTCCTGGCTCTCTGTTCAAGCAGCAAATTCACATCAATTTATGAAACAGGAACCAGGGGGGTCGTATCCATTCACCCTTGGCAGCCCAGCACCAGTTGAGGCCTGAACTCACCTCCACCTTTGACCCTAAGTGTTCTGCAGAGCGTTCGGCACCTCTCATTGCTCCTAAGTCACAGTCTGCTTGCCAGGTGAAGTGAGAACCCTGCTTGGTCAATATCCCATCATTCACTTTCTTTGCATTGTTACTACTAAACCAGCTTGTAAAATGAACCCGCATAGCAGAAAGGCTACTTAACACTGAAAACCCTGAAAAAAAATGTTTGCATATGTGTTTTTGTTGAGTATCATATTCGATACATCAGGCTTTATGGCTCATATAGCTGAACAGAAGAGGAGAAGGATGTTATGGAGCTCATATTCTATTTAAATCCAAACTGACCAAAAATATCCCATTTGATACGAATTATATTATTTATATGGCCAAAAAGAAAGATGAAATTCTGATATCATTGATTTAAATTACAAGCTCTTTATAATAGTATAGCAGACTATTTACATAAAATGCATATAAATATTAGTTTTCACACAATAGGTCTTAGTAAGATGATATTTAAATGCTTAAATGCAATACAATGCAATGGTGATTGAGAGATAAACAAATAAAAATAAAAAAAAGCCTGATGTTTGATATGAGATACTAGGGCTGCCCCTGCCGAAAGAGTTCTCTAGTACACTCTAACATCAGTCCATCAAGCGTTAAATATGATATTATGATAATCAAGCATTATTTAATTATAGAACTTTAGTAATTAGAATTAAAACTTGGTAACCATGTATGAATGCATATTTGTCATTTTAACTGAACTTAGGACTAGTGGTGGTGTTTAAGATAATGTAATGTTAGTCATTCAGTGTTTCTGTAAAAAAAGGAAAAAAACTAACAATAATACTGATAAGATAATAATAATATTACTACGACTAATAACAATATAAAACGCACTAAGGATTAATGAGCTGCTGGGTTCATGAATATTAATCACGGTATCTGCGTTCGCTGGAACTGATTTGCTGAAATCAGAACAGGGATGGTAATAAATGAGCACCAGCCAATGAGATTGCAGTTTGTGCAATAGCTTCGCCCACTACTGGAGAAACCAGCATATCTTATGCTTGTTCTTAAAAGCTGGAGAATTCCAAATGAACTCCGTTATTTTGACAGGAAATACAACAAAGAATATCATTTACAATGTAGCGTGTCAATTCTGTATGGTATATAAGACTCTCTCGCACTCTCTCTCATTCTTTGAATGTGTGTGAGAAACGGTGCTCTCATTAAAGTGACAGTGAGTTGTGCGTCTTCACACTAGACGTTTACGAGAC
Organism: Sinocyclocheilus anophthalmus; assembly: GCA_018155175.1. Classification (NCBI taxonomy): domain Eukaryota; kingdom Metazoa; phylum Chordata; class Actinopteri; order Cypriniformes; family Cyprinidae; genus Sinocyclocheilus; species Sinocyclocheilus anophthalmus. Next base: position 19,429 of record JADLZN010001564.1, on the reverse strand, counting down.
GTCAAATACAGGTACGCTGCGAATCTATTGAGGTGAATTGAAAAATAGCACAAATCGCTTGAGAGTGGAACTCTGAAGCGCTCAGTCAGAGTGTTCGGCGAGTGAAAATATATCTGTGCTAAACTTATACTTAGCCTCCAGCTCACACACTGGTGAGTAAAATCTAAGAATTTATTAGCCAATGGCTAATGTTAGACATAATTTAGTCACCCAGAGTGAAGATTTAGTCGCATATGTGAGTGATTTACTCACATCGTAGAGGGTTATTTTCATTTAAGCCGTTAGTCGACTAATTGTACATTTATATTACTTGAATTGCTTAAATATGTACTTGGGGTGGCCTTTAATATAGAGCGATACTGTAGTAGTAGATTGTGCAAAACAGGTTTTTCAGCAAAGTTTTGGTCATGTTGATTGAGGTCTTAGAAATTTGTGTATCAAATATGATCCAGTAGGCTTTATAGAGTTAAAATTAAGTCCTAGAAGTTTCTAGCCACCATTTCCACCAAAACTTGCACCGTAGACCTTTGACCTCTTCCAGTATCTGTACCTTGTTGGCCCGAGGTGTTATCTTGCACCATAGCTGTATTCTGTTCTCGAGTTCTTGTTAAAAGCACCGTCGATGTCTGTTGTTCGTGTAGTTTCTATACTTCTCTTTGTCTTTCCCCCCAGCACGCCATTCGCTTGAGCGTTTCAGGGAAGAGAATGATTAATATGTTTTTTGCTCCGGCAGACACTTGCATGGATTTTTATGAAAGCGTCTGCGCTATTAAAACACAAAGAGCGGTTTTGTTCTCCCGGATCCATTGGATCGAGCCGCTCTTTAGATTTATCAAATTAGACTCAAGTGAATGTGGGTGGTGTTCTGTTGCACATGCAACAAGGTAAAGGGGGGGATTTAAGGGCTGTATCCCACAGGGAGCCATTGGTCCCCACACAGACCTCACACCCACGCCGTACCTTCCAGATCGGAGTCAGGCCAATAATTCCTCTCTCTCTGGCAGGAGTCAAGCAAACATGTAAGCTATTTGGAGCCGTAAAGTGAACGAATGTATTCCTGTGTGTGTTTCAGACGGGAGAAGCGGATAGGGCAGAGGATTGCGCAATATCTTAGGTTTTATCCTATTTCTGTTCAGTTTATTATTAAGTAATTTATTGTTATTTATAGGAGTCATTGTTGGCCTTTGTGTCACTTGCATTATCAGTCTAAAAATTAACACAACAGTTTGCATCAATCTTTTTGAGTTATGACAACTTCTAATGAAATAATTTTCAACCACAAATTCCCTTGAGTAGAGAAACTTAATTTGAAGCTATTAACACACTTTTAAACTAAAACGAACGAACACTTAAAAATAAAAAGTTGATAAACTCAACGTTAAGGCAACAAGCATCAGCAGATTTTTGAGTTTTCTCAACTTTTTGTTGTATAAACCGAAAACAACCAGTTGAAAAAACTCAAAAATCTGCTGAAGCTGGTTGCCTTAAACTTAAGTTTTCTCAACTTTATTTTTCATTTCAACATTTATTCTCCTTTTCTAGTCCCGTGCAAAGCATACTGGGAACTAGAAATCCAATTCCTAATTTTCAAACAATTTCATTAAGTTGCTACAAAAAAAAAAGAATAAAAAAAGTCAACAGAACTCATCAAATTAATGCTCGCAGTTTAAAATGTTTAATTAAATCGATACATTTTTAACTGCATTTATTTTTTGTAATAAGTCCCTGAATTATTTTTAATCATGATGGAATAGGACCAAGAAGTGATAGGAAAATTAAAATCGAAAGAAACTAAATTAATTTCATGCCACCAGAGCTAATAAGTTGTGTACTCTTTGTGTGCTTGAGTCTTAAGTTTTTCTTGAAGCTGCTAGTTTAGATGATTTGTGTATGTTTTTATCTTAGCAATCAAAGGCTAAACTGTAAGAAAATGAAGTTGTAAATAAAAACAACGATTATTGGAATACAAATACTATTTAAGTCTTTCTTCAAAATTGACTTCAGAATTTACTTGCGGTTTCTGTAATTATATGTGCAATTTACTGGCAGTTTATGAATGAAAATTGTTTTAAAGGAAATCCTACACCAAATTTAAGTCTAAAAGCTATTTTTATAAAAAAAAAAATTGACATTTTAGGTCAAAATCATGGCAGAACAAACATTAAAGGAGAATTCATTAATACCAGTTAAATTAAATCTGTTCGTCATATATCCAGTCTCTTCAGGAAATTTGGACTAAACCGCTCAATTCATCTGGAATTTCTAAAAATATCTTCTTTTGTGTTCCACAGTAAAAAGAAAATCGTTCAGGTTTGGAATGGCATGAGGTTGAGTAAATTATGGTGTTTTCAATTTTTGGTGAACTGTCACTTTAAGTCGTAGTCTACCTTGTCATTTCCTCAATTTTTTAACTCCTTTTTTTTTTTTGCTCAAACTAAAGTTTTGTAACGTTTTGAGTTCACCTTGTACCTTAGTGAGCTATAATTCTTTAACAATGCTATTTTTTTTAATCCCTATAGTGGCGAAATACGTTTGGCCACTGAAATGTGCTGGCACTTGTTGCACCCTATTGAGCTTAATTTCTATTTAACCCATAATATTACTTTAATGTTAGTAACTAGCTACCTGAAGTTGTTACCGCCACAGTGTTACGAGAATGCCAGTTAAGTATTTGCAAATGCATTTGCGTAGAGTACAGTGGTTGTGAGTTGTCAGAAAATAGACTAAAATGATATCGATCAGCAAACGCTCAGCACTCGTCCGGGCTTTTGTCCAAAGACTCCGGGATGGATTGAAAAGTCTTGGTTGTCTTCTAAGGATGAAGTGATTTCCAAACTGTTCCTGTCTGAGAACACAAAGGTCTTCTTTCAGCCCAGCGCACTCCGCTGAAATCAATAGGCTGATAAAATTGACAGATCGCCTGTAAATTATGTGGAATCTTGGCTTGACACGCCGCTGTCAGCAGGAAATTTCTTTTTAATAGTCTGTTTAAGGAGAAGCGGGGATGTGTTTTTCTTTGTCAGGGGGGAATGTTGATCCAGAGGGCCGGGGGTGGGGAGTCAGACGGGGAGGAGGCGCTCGGGTAAATCGCGTGCCAGTCAGACAGAGCAAACGGGACCCCAGGCTGCAGTCCGTTTGACTCTTGCAGGTGTGTGGAGGTTGGGGGTAGGCGTTGGAAAGCTGGCTTTTTTTTTCTTCGAGAGCAGCCAAAGTAGCCACCTGTCGTTCCACAGTTTTTAGGACTTCCTTTTCATCCGGTCTTCAGCACAACTCCCAGTTGGGTCAGCATGCATCCTGCCAGGAGGCCTGATTGAAACCAACTGCCAGCGGGAGCTGCCTCAGGAACTCAAGGCGAGGACATGAATGGAGATATGGAGAACGGCGTGCACTGGCTGTTTACCTCAAATACAGGAAGGAGATGAACTAAACTTCTCAAAATCCCAGAACTACAACTCCGTCCCAAAACCTAGTTAGCTCCCTATTGTGTACTTCCTACACCCGGACAGCATCCTAAACGAAACATCCTAAGTGATTGATTTGGAGCGCTCAATGTAGGCAGCAACCTTGTGTTTCGTACAAATAGTGACTCGCACAAAACAAATGTTGAATTAAAATATTTCTTTCTAAAGATACTTTTTGTAATGTCTATTCAATGCATGAATTCCAGACGAATTCATGTGCAATTTTAATTTAGTGATTAATTAATCACATATCATGTAATTAATCATACAATTTAAAATAGCTTTACACCCTATTTTTTATGTTCAGTTTGTGGAAAGGAGTTCAGTTAGAAGGTAACACCCAGCTTCATTTAGACGTTAGAAGCTCATGTAGTTATAAGGCCTGAAGAGGTTCATGTGGAATCATACAGGAGAGAAGCCAGTCAGTTTAGTTTGTGGCAAAACCTTTTACAGTGCTTAAATATTGTTTTGTCTTTTACTACTTATGGTAATTTGTACTCCGTAGAACTGAAATGACATTCATTACAAGATGATTCGTTAAAACATTTCAAAATGCACCTGCATTGTTTTGCATTTTGTGACTTTCAGTCGAAGAAAATTTTCCAGTCATATATTTTGTGATTGAAGATTTCTTAAAAATAGTGTTAAAATATTATCTCGTCTCATCCTTGTGAACCCAATATCGTCACACTAAGCCCTCCCCTTAATACATATCTTATATTAATAATATATGTTATATATTATATATATATGTATAGATCTATATTAATATATATGGATATATATATGTATATATGTATATTTATATATAGTATATTGTATATGTGTATATATGTATATATAGTATATGTATATAGTATAATGTATATCATATATATATTTATATATGTGTTATAGATTATATATGTATATATGTGTATTATATATGTCTATTATATATGTATATAGATAGTGTATATATAATGTATAGATGTATATTATATAGATATGTACTTATGTGTATATATATATATATATATATATATGTGTATTTGTATATATATATATAGATATATATATACATGTGTATTATATTATATATTGTATATATTATATTTATGTATATATATGCTAGTATAGTATATATGTATGTAATGTGTATATATATATTGTATGTGTATATATACCCACATTTCTATTTGTATATATTTTTAAATGTAATTTATTCTTATGATGGCAAAGCTGAATTTTCAACAGCCATAGACCTTAGTGTCACATCTTCCGAAAATCATTCTAATACATTCTAAAACATTTATAAGTCGTAATGTTTCCAAACTTTTGACAGTATACATAAATATTTTATATTGATATGTATAATCATAACATTTAGAGAAAAAAAATCAAGATTTTTATCAGAACAATTACAGTTATATTTTTCCTCTGCAGATGAAAGTCACACAGGTTTAAAATGACTTGAGGTTTAGTAAATTATGTTTATTGAGAGGTTGAGAATGTTTATTTTTGGATGAACTGTCCCTTTAAATTGTGCTTAAAATGCTCCTTGTGTAGCACCCTAGGCTTTGGAACAGAGCTTTTATCTCTTATTTTAGCAGAATTTTTTTTTCCGCATTGTGTTAAAGGTGCTTGATGCATGTTTTTGCACAACGAAGTGGGAAAAACAACTAAAGGAAAAAAAGAAATCTGGCCCGTTACCACCTTGGCGTTTAGCATCTCTCCTCGGGTTCTGACATAGATGCCCTTAGTCAGACTTTCTCTGGGCCTGTCCTCAAATTTTAAAATGAAAATATGCTACTGCAACCATACAGGCAAATGGGTCTTCGTGGCTTGTAGGACAGCATAAGGAAAAAAATGCTCCTTGGGATGTTTTGGTTAATGATATAAAGGAAAAGTCAAGCACTTTGCTATCATGGATTTGATTCGATGGCTTTCTCTTCTGTTATACGACCAGACTCGTCATGTAGAAAAGCTTCAGGGCCTCATTAGATATTTAATTTTCAATAAATAATAACTTTCTTTGAATGATGTACCGGATGCTCTGAGGCCAGGTGGGAAACCCATTTGAAATCTACGTTGCCAGAATGCAAACTTTCCACATGCGTCCTCCAAGGTTAAAGCCCCATGTGTGAAGATCTGCAGATTATTTATTTATCGGGGCGGTGTGGTGGTTTTTTGCCATAGGTAATGAGCGCTTGACCTTTAGACGACCTCTTTCGTGGTTTTGCTATTTTAGAAATAATGATGGGATTCATTTTTATGGTCTTTGGTTCTGTATAAATTGGAAATTAAAAGTGGGGTCTACAGCTGCAGGTCTGTCAGGTGAGTGGATCTGTTCCTTCCGGCCGTCTGCATGGCACTGTCTTCATTAGGTAAGGCGGATGGGATGGGACGGTACGGGTCGGGACAGCAGCGCTCTGATGCTGAACAGACGAGAATCAGGCCTGTGCAGCTGTCATCTGTTAGCCATCCTCCAGACGGTCCCGTGAGACCCGGGGGAGGCTGGATTATTACCCCCATATCCAGCCTTTCATGGAAAGAACTGCGAATGCTCTGGTCATTGGGCTGCTCTGTTTTGAAACGGTTTAGGCCAGTAATGAGGGGGACAATGTGTTTTCAGGATTCGTTTGCGGTCGCTTCCAATTTGTAACTTGACATCGGTGAATGTGTGGTGTAGAGTAGATATCTATGCTTATTTGAAGCGAATAGCATTATGAGTTTAACATCTCTTGTTTACTGTATAAATTGGCCTAGTCATGGTATCAAACTTGCAGCTTTAAATATCGGTATGATGAATGATAAAAATTACTAAAAAAATGATATATATATATAATAGTATATTATATATATATATATGAAATTATGCTTTTTTTATGGTTAGGGAACCTACCTTCAAAAGATTATTTGGATACTGGTTGTGCAGAGATATAATTCAGACACTTCTTGCATATTATCAACTCATAACTAATGCATTTTAAGATTATTGCATTGGCTCTAATGGTTTCCGTTCGGCGAACAGAGTTGATGGTTCCCCTTGTGTCCTTTCCAAAATATACAGATGGTCTCGCCAATGAATAAACAGTTTTGGTTTTCAACTTTTTTTCTCTGAATTGAGTAAATGGTGTAGAATTTATTTCTTCACACGGTTTAATTCACATTTGCTGCCATGTGTATATATATATTAAAAACTATATTTTAAGTTTATCAGCATTGGTCATGTCCAAATTCATGTGTTAATTTTACACATTTCATTCCTTTTAATATAATATTTCCAAATGTTTTTGTTCAAGTTGAATATCTTTTCTATGTAGTTGTCCGTAGTGATTTATTCTACAGTCTATGACATTTGGAGCTCTAGTAATTGCATTTTCATGAGCGACTAGAATGGGTAGGTTTCTTTTTTCTTAGATCAGACATTATATTTGAATGCATTGTCATTGCTGATTCCTTCATTTGTCATTGTTATTCTTCTGTACGAGTGTTGATGTCTATAGTAGCTGGATGTGAGGCCTGTGTCAGACACACAGGTAACTGGGTTCATGTGTGTCGATATGGAGCTGTTCTGTGAGATATGAGGGGATGACAGAATGACAGACTGGGGTGAACAGAGGGGTAAGACTCAGCGGGATGCTGCCTAATGCTTTGCTTTTTGTCTTGCGTACCTCTACAGCCCCATCAGTAAAGATCAAGTACCGCTTCATTGACACCAGACTAGTTTGATTTACTTTTAAACTAAAAACAATCGATAATATAGTTGAAAAACAATCTGCTCTCGGCTCTCCAATTAATGACACACCAGAGCTTGTATGTCTCGTTGCAAGTTTTTGCCATTCTTGCACCAGTCATGGAGATTTATTTATAAATGAAATCCAGATGGGGCATTTAACAAAAGTAAAATAATTAGCTGTTTTTGCAATGGTCGAATTGAAATATCACTGAAGCTCAGTATGAAATATCATCACCCGTGAGAAGCTCTTCTGTGTATATGTATTTTTTTCTTAAGCAGCTGAATGTTTTAGGCATTAACTACAAAAGCAATCACAAGATTAATTGCAATTATTATGATATTAACCTAATGTCAAAAGATTAAAATAAAGCTATCTCTCTTGTTTTTAATTTTTTTTATTTTATTAGTTTAACAAAGCAGAGTCTCGGTTTAGTTACCTGAGAGGAGAGATGAAGTGACTTTAGTTTGACGAGCAGATGTGGAGGTTGTTGAGGGTGATACGTGAGTCGAGACGCTAAAGACCAAGACAAAATTTGTCCGAACTTCCTCTCAACCTTTTTTTGGCGCTGTCAGGGGTGGACACTGCCAGGACCGCTGCCAAAAGCTTTACCTGCGAATCCCATCTGCGCTACCACGCAGAACAGCTGTCTGTCTGACAGGCCTCACTTCCTGTGCCGTCCACCTCGGTTCGGTCGTCTGTTTCAGCTCACACTTCCTCCTGTCCTCTGATATGAGCAACCATTGTAACAAGCATTGTAACTACTTTGCACTTTTTGTAAGGTAATGATTAATGAAGGTAATGACTAGGTTTTTATATATTTAGAGAGAGATGAATGTGTGTGTGTTAGGGCTGGGTAAAAAATATCGATATCTCGATTTTAATCGATTCTCATTTTTACGGAACGATCGTTTCTTAAATCCCAAGAATCGATTAGTCTAGCCTGTTTTCAGTTAATGGACGGAACATTGAAGGACACTTCTCATCCAATAAATATTGTGCTTTGGTACTTTTAATATGAAACAAAGTCTCAGATTTCAAATTCTGTCCATTGTATTGCAGTATTTAAACAATAAATGCCTTTTGGCGCTGTTTAATGTTTTAAGTGACAGATCGCTGTAGCGCCTCAGTTCACAGCGTAGCACACGTGCACTGATCATCTCCTCCACATTAATACCAGTTTCAGCACAAAATAAACATGACTAAACATCCGAAAGTTAAGTTAAAAGAAAGAGTACAACTTTACAATCTGTATCCTGTCTCATGTAATCGCTCAATCAGTGTTTCAGCCGCGCAAAGACGTCAATATGGGCTTGTAAACAATGTCACGTAACGTCACATTTACCTCAGAAAAAACATATTCGTGACCATAAACTCATTAATCATAGAAAAATAAACTGTAGAGAGGGGCATTTTGCTAAATATATGCACCATATAACATATTCATTATATTTTTTACTGTTCTTCAATGTTTAATTTATTTTGGAATAAATTTGTCATGTTTTTATGACAACCACCATTTAAATGTTTATTTTTTATTTTTTAAACGAATTGAAGTAGAAATATTATGTAATTGTAACTTTATTATTTTAAAAACTTAAGTGTAATGTAATTTTAGCAGTTGTACTACAAATCAGTAAATTTTAACCTTCAGTATTATAGTAATGTATTACCAACTGACTCTCATGTATATTTTTCAGCATTAGTTGAGAGATTTTTTCCTTGAGAAAATTTGGCATGTACTGTACCTGATACATATCCAAAATAATCGATATTGAATCGAATTGAATCGCAAGCTTGTGAATGAGAATCTAATTGAATTGTGAAATTTGTCAAAACCCAGCCCTAGTGTGTGTGTATGTAGATAGATAGATTCAAAATAAGGCAAAACAACAAAAAATTCAAAATATCTCTTATGTCAATTCACACCCTCAACCAGGATTCTTACGGTCTTGGTAAAATCTTATAATTCTATGGGCCATTTTTCTAATTTATATATATATATATATAATAAATATATATATATATATATATATTAATGATGCATAACTCAAAATCTTTTATATGGTAAAAGATTACCCAGTGCATCTAGAGTCAGAAATTTTGAGAATCACTGCAGTAGATCATAAACAACTGTTCTTGCAAGTTTTAGTTGATAACATTGAATAAACCTGAAGTATCATGTCTGAGTTTGTGAAATATAAGACTATGTAAGTGTCTCTAGATGTGTTTGTATTTCTTAACCTAATGAAACACAGAAAGAGAATGTGAAATTAAATATTTAGTCTTCAAGGACTCGTGATGAGAGATGATCTACAGAGATGATCAAATGAATGAGTTGATCTTTATCTGGAGGGACTGTTTTTGTAGCTGTTTTGAGGTTTTGGCCAAATTACAGGATGGTTGGATAACAAAGATATCCAAATGTCTTTGTGACCTGATATTGAGTCATACTAGAAATAAACGCTGGTGGTTTTCACTCTGTTTGTTCAGTATTTTTTAATTTAAAACAATGAAGAATATAAGCAATTTGCCGTTTCATACATACAGTATACTGCATTTATTGAATTTGTTGCATTTTCATAGTCAGGCTAAGTGTCTTTCGTGTTTTGTAAGAATACGGTGCCAAAAAAAAAAAAAAAAAAAAAAAAGAAAAAAAAAAAAAAAAAAAAAAAAAAAAAAAAAAAAAAAAAAAAAAAAAAAAAAAAAAAAAAAAAAAAAAAAAAAAAAACATGTCCCTTTGCAGCTATTCATGTCTTCATGCGCACTCCCCCCTCCCCCCCCTCCCTCCCATGTCCTCTTTGATTTTGAATATAGGAAGATGTTCCATCATTGTTTTGATTTGCAAAGCTGGGCTCCGTATGTTGTGTCTCCTGGGGAAGTGATGTGATCATTTGCAGCCTTGTAAATGCAGTCCTCTTATTGAGATAGTCTTTGGCGAGAATAGCATTACCTAAACTCCCTGTGGTCAAAGATAAACATTTGGTTTAGCTTGGTGTAGTCTGTGGTGGGATGTTCAGCTCTTGAGTAATCAAGTTGCTGCAGTCTGGTCTTTTTCCAGTCATACGTGTTTTTGTTTTTTTTTCTCCAATAAAATGCTCCAGTCCAACGGCGATTTACAAATAATTAAATATGAATTGATATTTGCATATATATATATACACCACAACATTGCGTTTTGCAGTCATCAGCTTTTGTACATTGGTGATGATGATATTTTGTAAATCCATTCACGTCGTGGCTTAACTCCTCAGAGCCGATTTTCTCTCTCTGTCTTTGGTCTGAAATGAAAGAAAATAATTGATTAGTTATGAACAATGTCAGATCCAACTATTTTTTGTTCTTATTTTTAATTCAATTTTTTGGTTAATTTTATATTTGTATTTATTTATTACATAATTAAATTAAATTTATTTATGTTTTAATGATTATTTATATCCATTTATTTCAATAATGTATTCAAATGCATTTACATTTTTACATTGAAGTTTATTTGTTTAGGTGATGCTTTTATCCAGAATTTTACAAGTTTATTGATTTTCAGTTTTTAAGGAGTTGTTGACTTTTGATGGTTCATGTTGCCGTTTGGCATTACTGTGTGTCTGCTGTTTTTGTCCTATCACCTTTTCATTTGCGGTAGCGCACACACACACACCTGGCTCACATTTCCCAGTTTGCTTTGCTTAGAACAGGAGCAGATCAAATGCCATCTGATGTAGGCGGAGTTCCTAGTCAAAACACTCAACCTTAACTGATGAAGTCAGACAGAATCCCATTTGAAAATAACCCTGACCCTCAACGTTCTCCTTTCTTTCTTTCTTTCGTTCCTTTTTTTTCTCACTCCTATTTTTTTCCCCAGCCCCTCCTTTAAGTTCAGTGCCACTTTAAAGTCACCAGCGCTCTGCCTCCAGGGATCACTTATGGCCAAACTAATAGGATTTTGCCTACATTTGCTTTTCATATCCTGTCTAACACGCCGTAAAGAAATTATTATTGCTGGAGCTTACGTCCAAATGCCCAGATTGATCGTACGCTCCCCTTGGTCTGAAGTCCTTTATAAACACATTATTTCCAAGTACTTTGAGGCAGGAAACAAATCACAGCAAATTCTCAAATATCTTTATATCAATAAATTAATGTTCACCTCCTTCTTTCCCCCTTTCAAGCAGCTACGGTTCTCTTAACACAAATATTTGGCTTCACCTTAGGTTGACGTTTAACATTGACAGCTTTCTAAAGATCACAACGAGACGGTGTGTGTGCATGCATGTGTTTAGACGTGTAACTTTAGCCTCTCGGTGGTGACAGGACGGGTAGATTATTAAAACCAGTCTTGTGTTTGAGCTAATCCCAATATATGAGTTTTGCACCCTTTGAATGTGCCATATACACTTTTTTGATTGTTTTTATAGTGTTTGGGAGTATTTGCACAGACCTTTTCACTGCTGCCTACAAGCGTAAACGCTAGTTTTCCTTCATTTATGGTTATGAAGCGTACCACCCCACCTGTGGTAAAGGATGACCCAATTCCAACCCAACTTTAATTCATGTGGCTTCACTTTCCAGAAGGTATTGTAGTATTCACATTTGGCGGTTTTATAAGATCCCGCTTTTGGCCAAATCTTTCAGGACACATTCGAATGAAATGGCAGTTTACGGAGAAAAAAATGTTGGCTCTTTAACATGCGCTGCTAACACTTCAAATAATTTCATATTGTGTCAAATGTTCGGGCTCCCGTTAGAGTGAAAGTCTCTAAACTCTTCCATATGCTCGTAATGAGAGAAGTTTCGATAATTATGCAGAAAATATGACCTACGTTACTTTTTATTCTGTTACCATCTGAGCAGATGCCATAACTGTGAGGAAGACATCCCATCTGCCTCAAAAAAGACTTTTCCTGAGTGATCCAGTCTGGTTATGCAATTTATCCAAACCTATGTCCTCACCTGCAGAAACCCATGGGGTTTTTTTTTTTTTTTTTTTTTTTTTTTTTTTTTTTTTTTTTTTTTTTTTTTTTTCCGCCACTAATGACAGAGTGGTTTAGCCAAACGGACAGAGCAAGATGGTGTCAAAACACAAAAATAGGGGGAATTTCTTGCTCTGTCATATTTGTGGTACAGCCATGTGGATATAGTGATGTAGAAAATAGAAGTTACGAGTGAGTGTGTGCGTGTGCAAATATCAAGAAGCAGTCCAAGATGAAAATAAATGCAGATAAACCCGCCAGATGCATCAAAAGCTGGAAAATGTTTAGGGTAAAATCGATCATTTTTATATAGACACAAATCTGTTTGAGTCTTGAATGTCTTAGCAGGCAAAAGTAGCAGTTTTGTGCCGCACGACTGTCTGCGTTTGATTTAAACGTCCATTTCGCTCGTTCACTGGAGAATCTCGAAGCAGCTGTCTGTTTTGTGTCAGCTTACAGACGCTTAACTTTGGCGAAAACCCGAACATTTGAATTCAGTTATACCTCCATGTATTTCCACTTGGTTTGTGTGTTCTTTATTTCGTCTTTCTCTTTCTTTAGAAACAATAAAGCTGCACGTCTTGGCTGAGTGATATTTTCACGTCGTAATGAGCACTAAGTAGGGGTAAAAGAGACGAGTGTGGTTTTGGAGCGCACAGACCCACTTCTGAAAGCGCACTACAAAGGCAAGGCCCGGTCTGTTTCAAATATCTGCCTGCCACTGGAATCCCGAAGACATGGGCGTATTTCTCGATTGGAATTATAAAGATCTATCATTTCGTTTAGTATGGATTAAGGTTACGGCCTGAAATGGGAGTGTTGGCCTTTGGCCTGTTGTTGTTCCTAACTCTGTGGTTTCCGGGTGGTTTCTATGTGATTTTCGACAACAGTTTAACCACAAACAGTTTAGCAAATAAAACCTTTAAGTTGCCAGTTATTAATTTGCGTTATAAGGAGCTCTTATTTATTTTGTACATTTGTTTCAGTCTTTTATATACAGTGTGGTTTGTACAATATTGAACATCTAGGAATTAGATTTGAATACTTAAATATGCTCAATCAGTTGCTAATTTGTGCTTGACTGATATCTACGGAACAATAGTGGCCGATGTCAAAATTTATTACTAATATTTAGCCAATTTAGCTGTCTGAGTACATGAATTGGACACACAGACTTGTTGACATTTTTTTAAAGCAGATATTTTGTTGTAGAAAATGATTAAATAGCAGACAATTAGATCTGTTTGGCTTTAAAACTTAGTCCTGCTTAACAAGGGAGACCGAGGAGGTTCTACTTTGAGTGTCATCACAAATTACCAGAAGAACTTGCAGTCTCGCTCACTCTCTTCTCCTCTCGTCCGCTTTTGGCAGGAGCTAAGGCAGACGAGCCACCAACACTGCCACCTCTCTCTCATGCGCACACCTTCTCTCCCTCACTCGTTCTTTTTCGTATCCCTCTCTTTCTCATCTGATACTTTTCATATAATAGGGTTTTCTTTATTTTTGTAACTCTTTTTGTTAAAGAAATGGATTGACGGTAGATCGCTTCAAGAGCTTCAACTTTTAGAGCTTCGTTTTTTTTCCCCCCAACTTTTTTTTATTTTGCTCGTTTTTGGTAATTGTTTTATTTCTCATGGCAAGACGTGCTGGTTGTGGTCTAACTCAAACGTGATGCTTCAGGAGTTAAGCGCGAGTGTCTTCTTCCCACCTTGCTTGCAGCACCGACCTTTAGGTTAGTAAATGGTTCACTCTTTGGTTGATTGTTAATGTGTTTGGAAATATTTTAATGTAATAAAAATTGTTTTTAAATTTTGATGTTAAAAATGTAATGTTTTTCTTGTCTTCAAAATGTACAATTTTACATTCCTAACAATGTTATGTTAAAATTTTCTAAGTGGTAAATTGTCAAATCTGATGTTAAAAAGATAAGGTTTTACTTGTCTTCAAAATGTTAAGACTTTTTTTGGTGTGTGAAGTTTTACTTTAAATTGTGATTTTTAGTGTTACGAAACATTGCAAATATTACTAAAAAGTATTTTTTTCTGGCTGCAAAAAGTGAATGATTTTGAAAGGTTTTAACATTATTAATATGTTGAGGACATTTATACATTTAGAAAACCTTAAGCTGATTAGATGCATGCAAATTAATTTGAACTGATAATCAGTTTTATTTTTCGAGTTAAATAACTTTTTTTAGTTTGCTAAAAAAAAGTATAAATATTCATATATAGTTGGCTTCAATTATACTGTCATGTTTCCATTTTTAGCAGAATGTAAATAAGCTTTGTGGGATTTTATTATTGTCATAAATTAATTTAGGCTGTGAAAAAGTTTAAAATATAAGTCGCAAATCATGATCGACATAACAACCTTTTGTCTGTTTATTGTAAAAAGCAGTTTGGTTGCAAATTGGGAAGAAAAAAACAAAGTAGTTAGACAGCTGAAAATCATGCAAAGCAGTTTGTAAAACCGATCCCAGAGCTTTGCATTTGTGAAATCCCTGCTGCCTTTCAGCCTATGGAATCCTTGGGGTGGGTGTCGGTGCGTGCACTTTGGACAAAAAGAGGAAATGAAGATGAGTGTGTGTCTGTTTTCTGTTAGTGATCGCATTACATCTGGCTTGTGTGACTGAATTTTTAAATGCCACATGAAAGTCTGACTTATGCTACTTAATCAAGTATCTTTTTATTTAGTATCATCTCAAATATCTTCACTGAAATATGCTTTAGTACAGCTGCACCACAGGACACTGTTATGTGTACGGGTCAGCTTTTAAAACCAAACATCTAAAATATAAGGAAGTAATCTAACATTGCCCACCTGCATAAGGAAAGAGAAGCTTAATTTTTAATAGACAGCTTTCATATATTCTTTAATGTATTTAAAAATGCTTGCAGTACAATTGTGGATTTGAAAATTAAATGTACGCTTTAGAACAGATTTCGGACTTTACTGTCCTTGTCGTGAGTTTGATTATGCCAAATCCACCCCAGGGCCTCTAAAAGAATTAGACATGACTTAAATATTTTAGTGTATCCGGCAGGGGGAAAAAAAAAGTAGTCGCTGCAGTAGATATTACAGTGAGGAGTACAATTCAACCTGTCTTCCATCCATCAGCCGCAGCGCCCAAAGATTCGAGATAAATCGCAGATAGATTTAATATATGACTTCCTGTCCATTAGAACCCAAACGAAGACCTAGCGGTTTCATTTCAGAGATTTATTAGCTCAGGTAATTGGAAAGAAGAGGAAGACGGATGAGCGACGGACAGAATTTCCGGCAGCGTAGACTAAAGAGCTGATGGCTCGTCATTTGACGTACATGTGTCATTTTGGCCAGAGACAGCTGACAGTCACTTATTACGTCTAGAAAACTTACACTGAATATTTAGTTTATTGGCTTTACCAGTCGGTTTTTGATTTCATTGTTTTCTTGTGTGAACTTTATCTGATTTCTCTGCATCTTTTCCTCTTTGTCTGGCAGAGAGATGATTATGAACTCTCTTTATGGCGCTGGATTTGTGCCGTTCACGGCCTGGCGCTGCAGTTTGTGTGTTCTCTGCTCTTCTCTTTTTTTCTTTAACTGGTGGACATGCTCCAACACCTTAGCTAGCCTCAGGAGTGGTGCTGGGATCAGCTGTCCCATTCACAGGTTGACTCATTCACCCTGCTGAGAATACTGGCTGCTGCGCTCAGTCTCTCCCTTCCTCTCACCTTTTCTCTCTTTAACTGATGTTTGCGCTACCTTTCTGACTCTTAATGCACTTGTTCATTCTCCTCTGATCTGGAGAGGGGTTTGTTAATATTTCTTTGATTGTGTTTGCTTTGGAACCAGCCAGAGAAATGGTGGTGGTATTTCTTGTTGAGTTCAACCAGTAAAGACGTCTGCTGCGGTTGTGCTTGACTTGCCTTTTCAAAACACTGACAAATACCGTAAAGATAAATTGGTGCTGATTTGTTCAGTTATAGAACAGACTGGGGCTAGTTGTCACACTTTTTACTCAAGTGAATAGTGTGGGTTTATTTATGACAGTTGATTTCTGTATATATACACACACATTTATATTTATTATTTATTTCTATTTTAACCATTATCGCTCAGAAACATAACTTAATAAAACAAAATACAGTTCATAAAATACATGTGGACCTCTGTGTGGTAAGTTGTCACAGAAAAGCCTGCAATTAAGTATTTTTACCCAAATTTTAAACAATAAAATAAATATGA
Organism: Sinocyclocheilus anophthalmus; assembly: GCA_018155175.1. Classification (NCBI taxonomy): domain Eukaryota; kingdom Metazoa; phylum Chordata; class Actinopteri; order Cypriniformes; family Cyprinidae; genus Sinocyclocheilus; species Sinocyclocheilus anophthalmus. The sequence continues at coordinate 3,055 of JADLZN010001564.1, read as the reverse complement.
AACAATACATTTTGAAACAGCAAAAAGTAACACACACACACACACACACAAAATTGATTTATAGCGTACGTGTCAACTTGCCCTGACATTACATTATATATTTTTAAAAATTATATTTATTTTAAACTTTTTCAGTATAACATATATCTTCATATGTAGTTGACATCTTGTCTGAATTAAGTTGTTTGACTGAAAATCTAGATAACGAACCTTATTACTGCTGCGCTGCAATATTTGGTTTTTTTACTTTGAACTGCCATTAAATAATTTTCATAGAAACAGCCAGTAGTGAAATTTTGAAGTAGAACGACAACTAAAATAGATTTTATTGTGAAATGTTCTCCAATAAAATCTTATTTACTACATAGAACATTTTAAATTTACAGTGTAGCCCAGTCTCATCTATATTATTTAACACATAAAAATTCACAAGCGTTTTTCCAGTTAAAAATTCTCCCATATTGACTTCATGTACTGTATGAATGCATTACAATTTACACAGACATGAGAAAGCACTCCCATTTCCAAAAAGAAAGCCGAAAAGCCAAGTAGCCGAGCAAAACTTGTTGCCTTACACAAAGCGAATGTCGATTTGTGCGTGTTGCGACTTGTTACTGTTGTGAAAATGAAAATCCAATTTTAGCGCAGAGGAATAAACGTGCTAATAGCCCCGTGCAGTGAGGTCTCGTGCTCTCCTTTGAGTCGAGCTGAACAAGCAATAAACAACAGAAGTCTTGCAAGAGTGCAAATGCATGTGATATAAACATGAATGTGCTTAATTGAGCTCCGTATGAAGGCTTCATTATTTTAGCATTAGCTACGAGAGAGGGAAAGGTAGGCAAATTGTGAAACTTGTGTATTAACTAAATTCAATGCACACAGACTGAAGTACAAGTAGTTTAAGTCTTTGGTTCTTTTATTGTGATGATTTTGGCTCACATTTACCAAAAACCCACCAATTCACTATCTCGCAAATAAATATGGTGACATGCCAATCAGCTAATCAACTCAAAACACCTGCAAAGGTTTCCTGAGCCTTCAAAATGGTCTCTCAGTTTGGTTCACTAGGCTACACAATCATGGAGAAGACTGCTGATCTGACAGTTATCCAGAAGACAGTCATTGACACCCTTCACAAGGAGGGTAAGTATTCTAATTTGTTGAGATAGTGAATTGGTGGGTTTTTGTTAAATGTGAGCCAAAATCATCACAATTAAAAGAACCAAAGACTTGAACTACTTCAGTCTGTGTGCATTGAATTGATTTAATACACGAGTTTCACAATTTGAGTTAGATTACTGAAATAAATGAACTTTTCCACGACATTCTAATTTATTGAGATGCACCTGTATGTATAATCATTTTAAAATATCTTCTGAGTAAAAACGTGTTCCTCCTGTCAGTTGGTTTACTTTGCCTGAATCTGTTTTATAGTGTGTTGTTGTGCGCTGGTTTGTAACGCTTATGTGGGGGAGGTTTGACTGGATTCGACTGGCTCATACTGAACAAAAGCAGATGAGGAACTACTGTGATGCTGCTGAGGCTGGAGCTATCTAGTTCAGACCGGTAGATGGGTGCTGCTTTCAACACTGAAGGGCTCTTTGAGGGTGGGAGGTTTTTTTTTTATTGGTGTCTGTGTCATTAATTTAGGGAAGACAGCCTTCAGAGGTTTCACAGTTACTATTGTAAGAGGTAATACTACGTACTGCTCTGAGATGGAGGAATTCATAGAGTTTTGTCACTGACTGCTTTTTAATCTGCCTGTTGTAAAGGTCATAGAATTGTGTTAGACGGATGATTTATTTAGAAGGGTTGATTTATCCTGTAAATTAAACTGTTTGTTGTTGGATTTAAACTGAATAAAATTGACTTTTTTTTTTATTAATGTAATCATTTGGAAGATGTTTTTATTCAAACTTTCTTTATAAAGAAGCTTTTATCCAAAGATACTTTATTATATATATTAGATATAAATATTTATCAAGCAGACAAGAAAATGATCAAGGCTAAAATTTTCAATTTAGGTCCATTATATTTTAAATTATTCATTCAGATATGCTTTTTTTCTTTATCATACATGTTTCAAATTTATTATAATGCATTTATTTAATATCATATTACAACCATATAGATTATAATTCTAATATATTTGCTATATTTTATAAATATAAGACAAATTCAAATGTTGTGTTTTTTTTTTTGTTTTTTTTTTTTATATAATATTATCTTATAATAATCTAATATCTATATATATTAGATATACCCTCTTTTAATGATGATAATTTAATCACAGTAAATCAGTCATCTTGTTTTTTTTATTCTGGGTGATTAATGGTTGTCAAGGACTTAAAATAAAATGACTGGCATCATTAGTACATCCTACTGACTCATTATGTTATGTGGTGGAAAACTATGAGTTACAGTATATCTTACACTGCTCACTGCTTGAGCTCCTCCCCAAACACCTGTTCTTTCAGCTCAGTGGTGGCGTGATGTTTTAGAAATGCCCCCTCATTGTTGCTGCTTTCTCATTGGATAAAGACAATGTGTGTTGCAGCTGTGCAGGTGATGGTGCTTGAGGTATTTTTAGTCTAATGTACATTTTAATGGATAAACCCTCACAAAAATGTTTGTTTTTAACAACAAACACTGTGAGGTCGCATAAAAGTTCCTTCAGAAGCTGTTTTTATCAGAGGGACACGTGACTACGCGGGGCCGCTGCAGTGATAATCATGTGGAGATGTTTTTCTTGTGGCAGAAGGTTAAAGACCACATGCGCTCATGTGGCTTCTCGCTTGTTTTCTCTCGCTGAGAAAGAAGGAAAGGCAGATGTTGTGTAAACTATTCCAAATCATGACGCCACAGGAGATTCTGGGCTCCGGCCAAGAAAAACAGACCAGTTGTTCTGTGGCCATCTGACCAATCTTCTGCGATAGCTCAGGATGGTGAAAACTGCATTCAGGTGCAACTGACTGAATTTGTGCACAATGAGTGTGTTTACATACAAAGCAAAATGCAGATGCACCAGTCACGACCTCGGCTCATTTGGTGCCCT